>CAMOHE010047640.1:0-50219 GCA_946598075.1 Artocarpus hirsutus
TGCATAACAATGCATCATAAAGCTTATTGCAAAACAAATGCAACTTGACACATAACAAATGCATCATAAAATTCATAACTTGATCTTTTAAAACATTATGCATTTTTCAAATGCAAGTAGACTTTAACATAGTATTTGCAAATTCATTGCAAACCTTACATTGAACTTTTAAGACTTTTGCATAATAAATGCAAACATACTTTAGAAACAACTTGCATAATACTTGCAAGCTCATTTATAAACATATATCAAAAAGATTTAAAAATCATTTACTTCATGCTGTAGGTGAGGTTTGAAACTTACCCGTACTATAGCACTAGCGTTCTCTATTCCTTTCCTGTCTCGTTCCTTTCTCATTCATTTTCCTTTCGTTAGTCGGCTCCTGTGTCCTGATCATACGACAGCCGACTCATTAATAGTCTTTCTATTTATCAATCCACCCGATTGATAATAAAACATAAGCATTAAACATTTCTTGTTAAATCTCTCGTCACACATGACGGTTACGTTACTCAACGTATTACAAAACTTTTTCGTCTAATAACGTTATGCTAAATCGGAGTGTCTGGCTCCGTTCTAGCCATTTTCGTAAAAATGACGATTTTAGCCTTGATGGGTTTTTCGTCCATTTCGTAACTTAACAACACTCATTACTTAACTTAACATTCCATGACATACATAATATGAAAAAATCACCATTAAGAAACATTTCCCGACATCGGGCGTTTCGGGTCCGTTTTGATCATTTTTCATAAAATGACCATTTTGCCCTTGGTGTCATTTTTCTTCATTCTTTCCTTAACTGAGCTTAAAATCCTTAAAACTGAGCATCTATCACAATGCATTTAATACAGTACATACTGTAAGCGAGACTGTCACTTACTTGGACTCCGAGCTACGCGGGTCTTATTGTACCTCGTTGTCTCCACAGTATATGAAGCATCCTCTGCAGTGCTCCTCGAGCTACCATAAATGGCTAGGAATGCTTCCTGGATATCCTACATCCTTTAACATATCATTCTGGACTCCGATACTGCTGTTTGAATCGCCTCGATTTGCGTGCAGTCGGTACTAGATGATTTTCATCGGAGTAGAATTAGCTCAAACAGAGGTCACCGTTGCGTTCAGAGCATCAAAACGAGTCGGGAGGCGGTCTCGGATCGTCGATTGGAAGTCTGGATCACAAAATCCCAAAACGAGCCTTCGTCGGCGGTTGACCGCCGTCAACTGCCCTCGTTGGTGGCTGGGCTTGAGCCTACCTCCCCTAAATCGACCCTCCTGAGTCCATTGGTGGGGTCAATTTCATGCAATTTGGCCTCCAATTGCTCGAATCGAACACAAGATTCTCGGCCAAAACCGGCGATCTCAATTTCGGCTTTCCGGCGATGGTGCCGTGAAATTGAGCTAGGGGAATCATTCCCTGTGGCTCTCTGAGCAATTCCCCCATGGTGGGGTTGCTCGACTTTGCGTGGAACGACGGTTCCACCTCCACCACAGCGGCGCTCCAAGGCGGAGGCCGTTCTCCGCCTTCCCGTGGTGGTTTCGTGAAATTGGAAGCTCCAAGAGCTTCCCCGTGAGCCTCTGAATGTTTCCCCCTCATCAATTTGGGGCAACGAGGCCGGGAATGGCGGCGACGGTGGCCACCACAGCGGCGGTGGCGGGCGGAGCTCGTTCTCCGGCAACCGTCCATTGGGTCGTGCAATTGGTGTGGGGCTTTTGATGGGCGGCCCACTCTGAAGCTTTTGGCACCGGCGGTGCACCTCACCGCCGCCGGGAACGGCGGTTCCCACGGTGGTGCCACGGCTGAGCTAGGGCGGCTCCGTCGAAGGCCTTCCAGCTGGAATTGAGCTGGGAACTTGGTACCATCTTGCTCCTCTCTTCACCCTGAGTCCATAGAGACCAAAATCACCTCGATTGGTGGTCGGACGGCGAAGATATCAGCTCGGAAAAAATGGCTTCTACCGCCACTTTGGGCGGCGCGTGGGCCTTCCTCCGGCATCATTTCGAGCTGCTCGACATACTGTTGAGCTCAGCTCGTCGAGATCTTTCCAACGGTATGGGAGGTGTCGAAAACGGAGCTCAAAATCTCAAAGTCACTTTTGTGTGAGGAGAGAGAAACTAGAGAGAGAAAGTCCCGAGTTTATCTCAAATTTTCCCCCTTTTTTTTTTTTTTCTCTTTTTGCTTTTATATGAAAAAGTGTGAAAAACACTTTTTACACAGTTTAATTCTGTACTGTGTGACTTTACAGCAGTCCAATTCTTACACTGCATTACTTTTACAATGTAATTTTTATACTGCATAATTTCATCAGTGTATTTTTCTTACACTGTATTATTTCAATACCATATAATTTTCATGTTATTATACGATATTCTTCCTTAATTTGCACTTTCATCTCAATTTAATCCTTAATTTAATGCATTTTCAGTGCATTAAAATTTTAGGTCGTTACAGTGAGATCGTTTAATTTTATTATTTTGGGTGTCGTAATGATGAGACCCACTAACTTTTTACACAATGCAATTTTATATCGTACTGTATTTTTCTTATACCATAGCGAAAATTTGAGAAAGTATGTAGTTAAATAGTCTAGGGTACAATGACTCACTTTTACTCATCTTTTCTAATCCCAACACAACATTTTACTTTTGTACTTAATTGTACTATGTACCTTTTTTCACTTTTGTGTGTGTCTTTTTGTATTGTATTTCATCAACTGACGGTAGACACAAGAATATTTTCCAATTTAACTGACTGGTAGTTGACAGTTTCTATACTGTTTTAGACTATGGCATAAATTTCTACTTTGATTAACTTATTTATGCTTTATTAATTTATACCACAAAATTTATAATTAATGTGATATAAATTTCACCTTAAGAGTATTTTATAAATTTTTGAGTATTCCAACTCATAAAATTGCATATTAAAAATACTCTAAATTGCACTAAATTTGAAGACATAATATACATTAATATTATCTGTAAATAATTTACATTTTATTATATTTATACAAAATATAATTTATCGAGAAAAATCCATTATTTAAATTTAAATTAATTATAGATTAAATTAATGAATTTTCTTAGACATTACATGTCTTGTCGTGAATGACAGCGGCAATGAACTAGCATAGGTAACAAAGAGATGAGGTGCATTGCGGTACTAGAGAAGCCGATCTGATTGTCGCAAGGCCGCTTGAATGAACTAGATGGCTAGACATCTCCCCTTTTTGAAGATTTCTTTTGCTTGCGAACATTTAGATTTTCTTGAGGCCGACCGATGTGGAGGCTGGTGAAGTGACAAAGAGATCTCTAAGGAAGGCATGACTGGTGAGCCCATTGGTTTCTCCGACAAGAGCCACGGCTGAGACGAACAAAGCGAGAGAGATGACGACAAAGATGATGAGTGAGAAGAGAGAGTATGAGAGAAATTGAATACAAATCCTAGACTAATTTGGGGTATTTTAGTTCATACAGATAATCTTTTTTTTACCACAATGACATAAATTACAAGAGTTTTTTTTACCTAGTAGCATAATTCAATTCACATAAAAAATTAATGGCATTTTTCCTAATTATCTTTTTACTTTACACTGTAACATTATGAGAGAAATTGAATACAAATCCTAGACTAATTTGGGGTATTTTAGTTCATACAAACAATCTTTTTTTTACAACAGTGACAGAAATTACAAGAGTTTTTTTTACCTTATAGCACAATTCAATTCACATCACAAATTAATGACATTTTTCTTAATTATCTTTTTACTTTACACTGTAACATATAAGAGTTTAAGACTATAAAAAGTTTGAACTCATGGTTTTGTCAAACGCAATGTTAAAATTATCATATTTAAAACAAAAAATAAAAATTTTCTAGTACCTTTTGACGAAATTATGATATTTAAAACAAAAATAAATATTTTTCCTTGATATACGAATTATTTTCCTATATTCAAATTTATTTTGTTGCTTTGAGATCTAAAATAACGATTTTTCAAAAACACAAAAAAAAAAAAAAAAAAAAAAAAAACCCAACAACAACAGGAGTGTGAGTAACAAGCATTGCATTAAAAAAAAAAAAAAAAAAAAAAGCATTCTATTGGCAAAGGGTTAGCAGTGATAGAGCTGTCGCAGAGCATCATTAGCTTCATGTGGTGAAAACCCAGAAAAATCTCACTTAAAAAAAAAAAAAAAAAAGAAAAGGGAAAAGGGGCCAAAATCTCTGAGGAGGTGCCCAACTCTCGCGTTGTTGACCGTGCGCTCACCACAGCTCTGCAAGCCCACCACCGGTGACGCCCTTTTTGCGAAGAGAGAAGGTATTAGCTTTCATATTCCGGGCGATTTAGCTGAACCATCCAATTTGGGCTAGCTTCTTTTTCAGAAAGCCTCGAGGTTGGTCTTCTCTCAAGTAGCTTCAGTTCATGGAAGAATATCTCCCATTTGCATATTCTTAAACATTCATTTTTGTTTAATATATATATATATATATATATATATATATATATATATATATATAATAACAGGGTCAAGTTATGGGGGAGATTATGGTTTCTGCAAATGGGTTTACTTGCTCATTACACCCCTTATATCGTCCAATTAGTGGTTTGCATAAACCTTATCTTCAGACTTTTCATTTTCATCGGCGTTTAAACCTCAATTCAGCTAAAAAGTTTTCTCCTTTTTCAACTGGGTCTGTAAAGATGAACAATTCTCTAGTTGTTTCTAATATGGTTGCAACCATTGAATGTGGATTTTCTTGTGGAGAAGGAGAGGAAGAGGACAAAGATGAATTTAATTACCAAAGAGATAAAATAGGATTTGAACAAATATTACCTCCTTGGGGAAATTTGGAGACTTGCAAAGACTCAGATTTTAAGCATGATAGCTTAAACCAGCCAAAGGTAGTAGTTTCTTAAGAAAAGGTTATGTTGAACTTGAACATAGATAATGTTCACTTTTTGGAGGAGACGGATGAAGCAAAGTTATCAAACTGGGTATTGGCGCTTAGTAGAACAAACAAGGTCAGAAGTGCATTGGAATTGTTCAGGTCCATGGAATTATCCGGCCTGCATCCTGACTTGCACGCGTGCAATTCACTTTTGTGTTGCCTTTTGCGGAATGGGCTACTTGATGATGGTTTGAGAGCGTTCGAGTTTATGAAGACTGAGAATATAACCATGGGACATACATGTAGCTTAGTACTTAAAGCAGTCGCGGATGCAAAGGGCTGTGATGTTGCCCTTAGAACGTTTAGCGAAATGGAAAGGGAATGCGGAGTTAGGAATGGGTTTGACATTGGTGTTTACAATACAATGATATCGGTTTGTGGTAGAGTGAACGATTGGCTTGTAACTTTGAGATTATGGAGATCCATGAAGGACAATGGCCATACTGGGACACGTATAACTTACTGCCGCTTGATTAGCATTTTTGTTCAATGTGGTCAAGACGATCTGGCTCTTGATGCATATGGTGAAATGGTTCGAAGCAAGTTTGAACCAGGGAAGGATACGATGCAAGCAATTGTTGGTGCGTGTGCAAAAGAAAGGAAATGGGGTTTTGCTTTAAGCATTCTTCAGAGCATGTTGAAGAAGGGGCTCAAGCCAAACGCTATTGCATGTAATGCACTGATTAATTCACTTGGAAAAGCTGGGGAGATCAAACTAGCATTCAAGGTATTTGATATCATGAAATCTTTAGGTCATCTACCAGATACATACACATGGAATGCACTTCTTGGTGCCCTTTATCGGGCAAATCGACACGACGATGCTTTTCAGCTCTTTGAAAGCATCAAACAAGATCAGGATTCTCAGTTGAATTTACACTTGTACAACATTGCTCAAATCTCATGCTCAAAGCTTGGGTTATGGGAGAAAGCTCTGCAGCTTCTTTGGCAAATGGAAGCTAATGGAATGTCAGTTACAGCCGTCATATAATCTCGTCATCAGTGCTTGTGAAACAGCAAGGAAGCCTAATGTTGCAGTGCAAGTGTACGAGCACATGGTTCACCAAAAGCACGTGCCTGACACATTCACTCATCTCTCACTTATAAGAGCTTGCATTTGGGGCTCTCTCTGGAATGAAATGGAGCAAAATCTTAATGTACGTATCTTTTTCTCACATTAGTACTTAGTTTAATACTTAATATTCAGTGTTACAGATAGCAAGTTTATAAAGCAGCCTTTTTAAGTTGAGCTTTATTTTGGGCTCTTAATGGCTAAAATTGGTTTTTTTGCAACAGGCTGCACCAGATGCATCCCTGTTCAATGCAGCCATTCAAGGAATGTGCTTGAGAGGCAAGATTGATTCGGCTAAGAAGCTTTATGCAAAAATGCACAACCGCAGTCTCCAACCAGATGGGAAAACAAGGGCTTTGATGCTTCAGAATTTGAGAAAAGTTTCCGTTAAACACAAGTACAGGCCGCCATCTCATCACAAGAAAAGAACCAGATTCTCTGTGTCACTGTAACTAACATTGACCCCGAGAACCCTCGCAAAAGGAAAAAGGAATTCACTCAACCCTCACCATAGCAATGATTGGATCAATGAATTTTTTTGCTAGAAATACTAGCTTTTGTGCATATTATACTCGTACAATGGCTTAACGTATTGACTTGTTTTATATACTCGGAAAGAATCTGTATGAGTCTGATCATAGTTTTGTTGAAAAGCTTTGAGGTGTATTTAACTATTTGCAATATTACAAGATGAAAAGGAACCAAATACATTGAACAATGCCTCTTGTATGTTTTGGAACCGGTTACTTGTATAAATGCATTTGTTTTCAAGGTACTCTCACAATACATGTTTCTCAATGGTGAATTTGATTAATAGGGTGTTTGACAAATATGGTTAGAATTAACTTTATGGTTAAATATATTATAATATGTGAGAACTTTATACTATAGTAATTTTTTACTTTTTACTATAGTATTTAAGAGTTTTATATTATTTGGTAATTACAAAATTAATTCTAACCATACTTGTCAAACACTAGGTAAAATTATATCAATACTAAAAAATATATAAGCTTGATACAATCTCACGGTTTAAAAAACTAAATAACATCACATTCTTGATACAAAAACAATATTTACTTAAAATATTTTTTAAAAGAAAAAGAAATGAGAATAAGAATAAACGAAAACTATAGTTTGTGATGGGAAAATGAGAATAAAAATAGTTTTTATAATAAAAATGGTTCAAACCTTGTGAACTTGAGTGAAGGCAAAGTTTGGATTTTAGTAGTTTTAGTTAGTTTAAAACCGGCTTTATAGTTTAAATTGGTCTCAGTTATTACTCTACTAAATACGAGTTGAAACCATCTCTATGATTTGAATCACTCTAAATCGATGCATCAAACCCCACGTTATAGTTTAAAAAACTAATAACATCATCACATTCTTGATAAAAAAACAATATTCAATTCTTTTTTTTTTAATGAAAAAGAAATGACAATGAAAATGAAGGAAAACTATAGTTTATGAAAAAAAAAAGAGAATAAAAATAATTTTTACTGTAAAAAATAGTTCAAATTTTGTAAACTTAAGTAAGAATAAAGTTTAAATTTCAATAGTTTTAGTCCGTTTAAAATCGTCTCTATAGTTTAAACTTACCTCAATATTACTAAACTAAACATGAGTTGAAACCATTTCAATAGTTTGAACCACTTTAAACCAATTCATCAAACCCATGTTACAGTCTAAGGGTATGTTTGTTTTAAGTACTCTTTGGACCGATGGATTCAAATTTGTATTTGAATATCAAGAATCATTTGGATATGTGTTTGTTCCCCCAAAATCCGAATAATATGAGTATCAAGAATCCAAATTCCCCTAAACTCCTAATACTTGGATATTTTTGCTACGATAAAAGCTGAAATTCTCTCTCTTATGTTTGAGAAAAAAAATCATAACTTCTTCATTTAATATTCAATTGAGATGATTCTTATTTCATTGTGTTATCGGTGAAGAGAGAAATAAATTAAGATTTATATTGTATATTTTTGAGTATCATTAACATTAAGATTTTATTAGATTTGTTAGTAAATCAAAAATTATTTTCACGATTTGTTAGTAAATCAAAAATTATTTTCACTATCTCTCCAAACACAAATTCCAAGATTAAAGCTTAAGAGTCCGTTTAGTAAATGGATTCGAAGTGATTTAATTTAAATAAGTGTAATTTGAATTAGGATTTGAGTTAGTAATTTGAATTGTTATTTGAATTGACGTTTAGATGTGCATTTAAGTTTTAATATGAGTATGTAATAAAATTAAAATTTATGTTTGAAGAGTAGTGAATATAGTTTTTGATTTATTAATAAATCTAATAAAATCTTAATGTTAATGATCTTAAAATATATGCAATATAAATCTTTCTCTTCATTAGGAACACAGTGAAAAAATCATCTTAATTGAATATCAAATAAAAAAATTATGATTTTTTTCTCAAATATGGAAGAGATAATTTTAGTTTTTACTGCAATAAAGATATTCAAATATCAAAAATTTAAAAGAGACGAGAACTCTAAAAACTTAAATTTTTGATACTCAAATAATTCGAATTTTAAGAAAAACAAATGTATCTCCGAAAGATTCTTAATACTCGAATCCAAATTTAAGTCTATTAAATTTAAAAAATACATAAAATAAATATACCTTAAATACATATCTAAACATCAATTCCAATAATAATTCAAATCATTAATTTAAATCATAATTCAACGTACAATCTTAATCAAACCACTTATTTTAATCTATTCCACTTATTTTAATCTATTGACACCCTAAAAAACTGAATAACATTATCACATACCTCATAGAAAAACAATATTCAAAGAAAAAGAAATGGAATTAGGAAGGAGATGGAAGAACATGACAAGCAGATTGAAGTTTGGACTCCAACGCAGACACATATCTATCGAGCATCGAAATCACAGCTTCAAATTCAGTGACTTGCTGATCTATTGTCTCTATTTTCTGCACATATTCATCAAAACTTCCGCTTTTCGACTTCAATTGCTCGACGAACACCCTCAGCCCCGACGCCACGTCTCCATAGCCTTTGTATTCCTCCGCCACTCGCAGATTCATCTTCTCCAACAGTTCCAGCTGGTTGTTCGTGCCCTAACCAAATTGAAGAAAAACAAAAAAAAAAAAAAAATTGATTCATCCACAAACAAAAACCAAAATAACAGAGGAAAATAGAAAGAGGAAAAACCTGAAGCTCCGATTTGACCATGGAGAAGACGCTGGTAAAGAGATCGTTGAGCGACTCGGCAAGCTCGTCGCGATCCGGGTGCTGATCCTTCTTCTCGTTCTCGGCCATTTTTGTGTTATGTTTGCGCGACGACAATCGATTTGGAATTTGTAGGTGAGTAAAGGAATTTGTTCACAAGAAAGACGTGTACGTCGTCTTTTGTAAAGAGTTTGTCGTCGTTTTAGTATTACTTTCATCCTCGTTTAGAAGTTTGCCGTTATCAACATTCAACGACAAAACGACATGCATGTTTTGTTGTCGTTTTATATGTGAAGGACAGCCCCTGGCCATCTCTTATTAAACCGACTTGAACACTAAAGTCGGATATTTCAACCTTGAAAATTATACTTCAGCCGTTTTTTTGGTAGATAAGGGGTGAAAATTGTGAAGCCGTTACCCTTTATGAATTTTGTCCTGGGTTAGAAAACTACAGGTGTCTAGGGTTTGCATAACAACAGTGGTGGTTGGTTAGAAATAATCATGTTTGGTTTGCCGGTTTAAATTGTGCAAATTTAAATTAATAAATCTGAATAGTGTATTTTATATAGAATTTGAATTTATGCTTGGACGTGTACTTAAAGTATTGATATCAACAGAAAATCCGAATTAAATTGTTATTTAGATGATGAAGAGAGAATTATATGTTATGCTATATTTTTAATGTTGTGTTTATTCGTTCACTCTTAGAAAAAAAATTATATTATATTATCATTCATATTACATATTAAGTTATAGCATAAATAAATATTTGTGGCATTTATGAAAAGTAAATCTTAAAATATGGTATTTATGAAAATTTTCCTTCAATGAATGTTGAGAACTATAGTTTAAGGCATAGAATTTTATTTATTTGAACCATGAACATGAAAAATAAAAAATAAATAAATGTCATCTAATTCTAAGATAATAGTAATAATATAGAAATACAAATATGTGAAAATAAAATCATTGTTCCGTATTAGTTTAAAATGTCAAATGAGGGGAGTTAAGCTCTGAGTTGGATTATTAAGCTTAATTTTAATAGTTAGTTTAATTCAAATTAAATACTCGTCAAATACAAATTCAAACTGTAATGGTTGTTCAGATTAGACTGATTCAATAAACCAAACATGTCAAACATATCGTTTGTCATGATATAAAAACAGCATTATCGTCCTTCACGAATAGCATTCATTATGAATTAAACAACATGCCTTTTCTTAAATTGTGTTGTGGGTTGAAACAAATCGACATGTCATGATATATTTTTTTTAAATTATGTATTTTGAGACAAGGTGGGTTGTATCTTATCTCAATATTATGTCAAGGAAACTTCATGCATAAATTTTTAGTATATATTAATTTTACGTAAAAATTTCGATGTCAATGACAAACATATACTAAAAGTTTTAAGACATTTTTTTATATATTTTCTCTTCTTTGATGGATCTATGATATAAGTACTTGTATTAGATCGACTTTTAATAATACATATTTATTTTCAACTATTCAACTTAACGTAGAAATGTAGGCTTGTCATTTACTAAACAAGTATTTTGCTTTTTCATTGATATTTTCATACAACTTTATATCATTAATTGTTTGAGATTCTAAAAAGTACATTTAGAAATTCTCGATGTTGATATTAAATAACTTTGTATGTTGATATTTCATACACACTTATCATGTTTCGTTAGCCAATTTCTATTTATTCATTTTTTTTGTCTTGATATTTGCGTAAAATTCAACCATTGATCTTTTCCTCATTATGATTCTTGCTTTCATCCATACTAATGTTTTGAAAACGAGAAACAAAGACGATGTGTTGTAACTCATAAAGTTTTGTTATCATGGTCGTAAACAAATGTAATTCTTATACGACTTTGCATCAATGGAAATAAGACAATATGTTGTTCAACCTTGGTTTTCGCGTCGTCCGTGAGAAACACAACGAGCCTTTTGCATTTGGGGAAATAATTTTGTTAACAAAATGTTATCAAATTGTAGTGACAAATCATGAAAAAATAATATATTGTTAATTTGAGAGGTAGTGATAACTCACTTTTCAAGTGGCTTATTAGTTTGTTAGTTTCTATTTTCAACCCTGCTTAATTTAAATTTCGAAAGTGGTTGGTGTAGTCTTTGTACTATTGGCCTCTCGATGTCAATTAATCAATATTTTCAATTGATTGGGGAACATTTGTTAGAAACTTTGTGTATAGTTAATTTTTAGTATTTTGTCATGGAATTTGGTACACGTTTTTTCCTTTTGAGAGTTTCAATCATATTTACTAGCAAATAGAACTGTTTGTAGTTTGTCCCCGGTTTAGTTAGAATTGATGTTTGCATTTTCATAATTTAAAATATACTTTCATTAAAAAAAGAAGAAGATAATCTTGCAAAAGGATGGCATCCACGAGACACAAGCAACAAGCTGAAATTCTCTGCTATCTACGAATATATGTCATAAAAAAATTAGGTTATATATATTTCCTTTTTAATTTTTTATTTTCTCGTAAAAATTTGCCCGGTCGACAAGTTGAGAGCCCCAAGCTACAGCTTTGCTGGCTTGGGTTGAGTCCAACGCCCATAAGCGAAATAAATATGGGAAAAACAAAAACAAAAATAAAAAATAAAAAATAAAAAATAAAAAAAATAATATAAAAACTGTTATTTAAAAAATAAAATAAAATAAAAAAGTGCTTAGTTTTGTTGTACGACGATCTCCTTCTTTCTTTCTGCGTAAGTAAGGCAGAGAGAAGGCATTTTAAAAACTAACTTTTTTAAAAAAATTTTATTTAGTTAATGATTTTTGTTATTTATTTTTAGACATAAAAAAATTAATTTTTTAAGCATCAAAATAGTTTTAATTTTTTTGTTTTTACTTTGATTAAGTTTCTCTATTCAATACAATTTTTTTTTTTAAATTGAAACAATTTTAATGCTAAAAAAACATTTTTTTAATTAAATAAAAACCATTTAAATTTTAAATTTTCTTAAATCCTTTTTTCCAATTTTGCTGGCAGCAGAGAGCTTTCACATTTCCGCTCCCAAATTCGGAGGTCACTCCCTACTTTGCAATTCTGAGCTTTCTCTCTCCTCCTACCTATGGGGGGTGATTCGTTGAATTGGTCTCCAAGCGAATGCGCGAGCCAAGGGCTCGAACCTGAAACGGGGAATCTCAGAGAGAGGGAGGAAAGAGGAAGAAGATGAAGGCGGGAAGCGCCGCCAAGCTGATCGTCGATGCTCTGTTACAGCGGTTTCTCCCCCTCGCTCGCCGTCGTATCGAGACCGCTCAAGCACAGGTTTTTGATTCTCGAATTTTCCCCTTTGATTTCTCATTTCTATGGTGATTTTTAGCTCAACGGGGAAGGCTTTGTATCTGGAAAATTAAATCTTCTTTTTCTGCCATTGACGGGGACCTTGAAATTTCTAGTTGGTTCTTTGCTTAACGTTGTGATTGATTAAAACGAATGAAAAGAGTGTAAATTTTGGGTTTCCGAGTGCTAATTGTGAAGATAAGCCATTTGTTTCTGGAATTTCGAGTATTTCTGTTGTTTACTGGCTTGCTTGTAAAACGACATTGTTCTGATCAAGATGTTTAGTCTTTAGTTTACAATTTTTTTGTATTGGGATTTTTTTTCTCTCTTTTTGTGAGTGCTTGTTTTGCTAATTTGAATAATTCGATCTCGTTAAATCTTAAGCCTTGCTTGTTGTTACTTTGGCAATTTATAGGATGGGCAATATCTTCGACCATCAGATCCTGCCTATGAGCAAGTGTTGGATTCCCTAGCTATGGTTGCTCGACATACTCCGGTACCCCTTTTAGAAGCTCTTCTAAAATGGAGAGAAAGGTTGGTTGTTCTATGTGCTGCCTCCCCCGAAGATTTCTTTCTCATTTCGGCCGTTCTATAGTTTGTTGCTTCGCTGATTTACAGTAATGTTAAGTCTAGAACTAGAAGATAAGTTAACTTAATTGTTGGTTTGTGGCGCTTGTTAATATTGAAATAGCAAATGAATTTACTTAGTGATAAGATATCCATCTGTGTGTGCTATAATATTCATTGTCTGTCTGTGTAGCGCATGCGTGCTACTTAGAACTAAGGTAGGAATGAGACAGTAAGCACTGGTTAAAGACAAATATTTTCCTGTTAGAACATTGCAAAAATCTTCTTCCTTCTAGTTGGAAGCATCTTGCTAACTTAGGAACCTAGTCATGTCCGTTTAATGCTTTCCTCTTTTTCCCTCTCTAAGCATGGATGACAATGCCGCTGCGTAATCCTATTGAAATGTCTTGAGATGAATAGTTTTTGTCTTCCCTTTCGTTTCAATATACAATATTGCTTATTTTGTTGGAAAATTTTGTTGCAGTGAATGTCCAAAAGTTGCAAATGATGCGTCCACATTCCAAAGGAAGGTTCGTGATAAGTTTCTTTTTATTTTTGTTTTAAAAACTGAGATAGGTCGTTGATAGCTTTTGTAGAAACCTTGTTCCCCTTGTCAGCTGCAGTTATCTTTTTCCTATGCAATGCATGTTAAGAACCACCACTAACCCATAACTTTTGAGTTCATTACCTGTTCTGCACACTTATAGTTATTTACAAGTTTAATATTTGTTTTTTAATTTTACTTAAAAATCTTTTTATGAACAGTTTGTGTTTGAAATTTTCTACTGTTGGCCTGAAGCATTCCTTATTTTAAATTTGTTCAACACCCATATACAATAGTTCAGACATCTTAATGACATGTTTGCATAAACCTCAGCTTGCAGTGGAGTGCATTTTTTGCTCAGCATGTATTCGGTTTGTGGAGTGCTGTCCACAGGAGGGTCTTACTGGTTAGGTCATTGCACTGTCATGTTCCTTTTGCGTCAGTAGTTTCCTTGTTTCCTGTTGACGAAATGGGTTGGTCTTCTTTGCAGAGAAGCTTTGGTCTGGACTTGAAAATTTTGTCTTTGATTGGTTAATCAATGCTGATAGGTGACGTCACTATGATGGTGTCTAAACTATTATTTAAGTGGTGAAAGTTTTTCCCTTGAACTCAACTTACTCTAGTTGCAGGCTTGTTAGCCAGGTTGAATACCCATCCTTGGTTGATCTTTGAGGGCTTCTTTTGGATTTGGTTGCTCAACTCTTAGGTGCCTTATCTCTCATCAGGTAACTAAATCATGCATTAGATTGGTGGTGATTGTACTATTATGGTGAAAAAAAAAAAAGAATTATACTTTCGTTCATTGCTATTTGGAAACTAAATGATTATGAAGTCTTAGGTTTCTCTTTGTAATATTATGCTCTTTAAGCTAATTGCCATCTTTACCATCCTATATCCCTTCAGGACGATAAAAATAAAATGTCAATTGATTGATTAATAGACTATTCAAGGGCTACAACTATTCCTTTATTGTTTTTAGACTTACTAGAGCTAGATATACCTGTTTCTTCTTTAACTATTGGAAATATACGAAAATTTGGCAATTTGCCTTTTCCATTTACAGGTTTAGTTCTGTGACAGAGCGTTTTTTCATGTAACTCAATACTTGTTGGATAGATACTAGTGCTGCTCGAAGTGAAACACTCAGTATCATAAATGGAATGCGCTATTTGAAGTTAGGGTTACATTTAAATGTTATTCTTTTAGAGGGAAATGGCATCAATCTCTCTTATAGTAATAGTTATTTTTCAGGTGAAAACTGAGGGTGGATTGAACGCATCTGCCTCCTTTGTAGCAAAAGCAAACCCTCTCAATCGTCCTCCACATTAGCAAAAAACTGAGCTTTCATGCACTGTGCAATATGCTTTCAAACATCTTAGCACCTTTGGCAGACGGGGGCAAAAGTCTGTGGCCACCTGCAGGCATAGAGCCCGCACTTACCTTTTGGTATGAAGCTGTTGGAGGAATAAGAACACAGCTCATGCATTGGATGGATAAACAAAGCAAGCATATTGCTGTAAGTTGATCCTAGATCGTCGATCTCTTGTTTGAATAAAATATAAATATTTCCTCTTGGTTTCCTGTAAAAGTCCAAAGCAGAAGAAGACACCTTAAAATTGGTACTGTTGTTTTGCCCATATGTTTATTTTTTATTTTATTTATTTTCATTGACTTCTTTCTGAAATAGAAATATTGCTCACAAGTCCGACTTTTCCCTCTGGGGTTGGAGGACAAAGGTTTGCTTTTTAGTTGCACACTTGGACTACATGAGTTTAGTAATTTTCTACTTTTTATCCTTCTTGAACAGAGAAGAATGTTATAAGTTGGCTGCAGATGCTTTTCATTGGCTTTATAACCAAGTTGTTCCCATAAGATTATATTCCTTTTCAATGGCTGTTTATGTTTCTTCCAATTTTGGTATTTAATTGCTCTCCTACAAAAGGTTCTACTGCTGTTTGATGTTGGAGAGGAGTTATGGGGTTTTGAAGAGAGAGATGGAAGCTAAGGATTCTTTTGAAAAACCCAAATTCCTAGCTTCTTCATGGGCCTCGAACAACAAAGCCTTTTGAAGACTTTTCATTTTCTATGATTATTTTGATACTTAGTTTATGTTGCTATTTATGTCGTTTGTTGGTTTTGATTTGTCTTTCCATTTTATTTCTTTTCTGATTTTTGCTTTTATTCTTGGGGGCACCGTAACCGCATTCCTTTGTGTTGTTATCAGTATTGATAAAATATTCCTCATTAAAAATTATGCTGGCCCTTTTAAATTTCTGGGCGGCTGGTATTGTTTCCATTGTTGTTACTTGTTCAACTTTTGTTCAATCTTTGTATCAAAAGACGATGTTGCTTCAACTATCCACAATCTTCCCCTGCTTGTTAAGTTGTTTCTTCTGTGCTCAAATGGGTAATTTTTTGCGTTAGGTTGGTTATCCCTTAGTGACTCTTCTTCTCTGTCTTGGTGATCCTCAAATATTCCACAACAACTTAAGCTCTCACAGGGAGCAACTGTACAAGCTTCTTCTCAGAGTAAGTTCAATAATCAAATTTTCGTAAGGAGAGATCATGTTCAACGATTAATTAGTTGTTTTCTTTCTCTGGTACAATCATATTGTTTTATGATGCTAGTCCGAAGAGGTGTACAATAGAAGCCGTTTTCCATTTCAGATGATAAGTTGTATGACATGATGTGGTATAATCATTCAGGACCAGACCCATCGCTTTATGGCCTTGGACTGTCTTCATCAGGTTTTAAGGTTCTACTTGAGTGTCCATGCTGCAAACCAGGCTCCGAATCAGATATGGGACTACTTAGACAGTGTGACCTCACAACTGTTAACAGTTTTAAGGAAAGGGATGCTTACTCAAGATGTCCAACATGATAAACTTGTGGAGTTCTGTGTGACTATAGCAGAGCACAATCTTGATTTTGCTATGAATTATATGGTATTAGAACTGCTTAAGCAAGATAGTCTTAGTGAAGTTAAGGTTATCGGTCTTCGTGCTTTGCTTGCAATAGTAATGTCACCTTCTAGCCAGCATGTGGGCTTGGAAATTTTTAAAGGTAACTGCACTTTCTCTCGTTGGTTGCAAACGCTAAATAAGTTCTGGTGTTGGAGCTGAACGTTATTATAAATCTTCATCTGATGCTATTTTTTTTAACAGGTCATGATATCGGTCACTACATTCCAAAAGTGAAGGCTGCAATCGAGTGTCTTGCCATAGAACCTATAGTCAGGCACTTCTAACTTCTTCGAAGACAACTATAGGTAATTAAATTTTTTTTTTTTTGTTATGCCACCAAGGATATAGAAATTGGGGTGGTTTGGGGTTGGAAATGGTGAATAGAGTTTGTGGGAAGGTGAGAGGCTAAGTAATGCATAGACTTCAGGTCTTTTTCAATATGTGATTATTTATTTTTTTTCTTTTTCTTTTTCTTTTTTTTTTTTCTCCTGTCCTGTGTATGAACTTCATAAGCTATTTTGTCCTTGGTATTTGGTAGATAATTTACTTTCTTCATTTGTTTTCCTCTATGCTCTTCTGAGAAGGCATACCAAGATGTATTGAATTAATTGTATGCTTTTCCAGATGCTACCACAAAAGAAAAATCTCAGGGATATCTTTTCCGATCTGTGTTAAAGTGCATACCATATCTTATTGAAGAGGTTAGCAGAAGTGATAAAATTACAGAAATAATACCTCAACATGGTATAAGTATTGATCCTGGTGTTCGTGAGGAAGCAGTGTAGGTACTTAACCGGATTGTAATATTTCTTCCTCACAGTCGATTTGCAGTTATCTGAGGGATGGCCAATTTTATTTTACGCCTTCCTGATGAGTTCCCTCTTCTAAGTCAAACTTCATTGGGGCACTTGTTGGAACTTATGCGTTTTTGGAGAGTTTGTCTAACTGATGATAGATCGGAATGTAATGCTCAAGATGCAAAGCGTGTGGGACAGGGAAATGAGGGATTCAAAAGGTCTTCTTTTCATCGATCTGGAGAAGCTATTGAATTTCGTGCTTCTGAGATAGACGTTGTTGGTCTCATTTTCCTTAGTTTTGTGGATAGCCAAATTAGACATACTGCACTGGAACTACTGCGCTGTGTTCGTGCCTTGAGGAATGATATAAGAGAACTTTTTTCACGTGACCAATCAGACTATAACTTCAAATATGAACCATAACCAATATATATTATTGATGTCCTAGAGGAGCATGGGGTGGGACCTATCTTTACCTGTTTCTTCTTTATCCCTTTCTCCTTTTCCCATTAACCTTGTGTTCTTCTAAAAAGAACACAAACTGAGATGCAGTGTTGGGCAAGCATTAACTTGAACCTGGAATTTACAGGATGATATTGTTCAGAGTTGCTATTGGGATTCTGGTCGTCTGTTTGATTTGAGACTATAATCCAATGCAATCCCTCCTGACGTAACACTTCAATCTATAATATTTGAGAGCCTTGATAAGAATAGGTGGGCTCGGTGTCTTAGTGAGCTTGTCAAATATGCTGTTGAGCTTTGCCCGAGCTCTGTTCAGGAGGCAACGTAACTATACACGTATGCATACATGCATAAGTACATAATACACACAAAAGAGCCTTCTTTTTGGGTTTCTGTTAGTGATATACATTTCATTTGCCATATTTGTTTGCTTATCCCCAACAAACAAAACATGATACTAGTGCCTTCTTGTCAATATTGTCTTTGGTTCCTTTCTTTCATGTTTTAGTTCAAAGTTTTGAGTGAGCTTCCAAGCAGGCAGCAGAAATAAATCATCGGGAGTTTTTTTTTAACTAAACAACATGGACATTTAAAATTTCTACCAAATAATATTTACCATTTAAGCTTATTTCACCTAAAAATATACAATCTTAGTTTCTTTTTTCATTGGGTGGGGGGGAGTGCTGTGTGAGAAATGACTGTCAGTAATTTCTCCTTTATGCCTTGAAACAGAATCTATTCAGTTAGAATGTCTTCTCTTGTTTTGTTTTCTTCCAGAATTAGTCATTAAGAAGACAAAATTTAATTGTAGGATAGGGGTTTTACAATGCCTTGCTCATATCATACCTGTTGAATTGGGTGTGAAAGCCCATCAGTCTCAAGATTTAGACAGCAAGCTGGATCAGTGGCTTATGTATGCCATGTTCATATGCTCATGTCCACCGGTTGGCAAAGAAGCTGGTAGCTCAGCTGCAATCAAAGATCTTTACCATCTTATTTTCCCCTCCTTCAAATCAGGATCTGAAGCAAAGGTAGTAAGTATTTATTGAGGAAAACTTTATATCCAATGCAGATAATTGGCTGGGTTATGTTCAATGTTTTCCAATGGGTTGCTTTCAAAGTAGGAATCTTTGGAAGCTGTCCTGTGGCTGGCCAGTTATGAACTGTGTCAACATGTACTTTTTAAGTACTTATGTCTCTTTTTCTCCCTTTTCTTTGAATTTGTTATTACTTTTGTGTTGAGGCCACATGGCTGTTAGTGACAAAAGAAATATAACTGAAAGCTGTTGTGTGGATTTTGCTCAACTTTGATCTTGAGGAATAATATTGGTGTGATTTATTTATTTATTTTTTGAAGGTGGTGTGATTTAGTTCGTCATGAACTTGTTGAATCTTGGCTGATAATTCTTGTATGATGAAATTTCGGGAGTGGTGAACATCAACCGTAAGCTGGGCCGTCTAGCTTTCAATCTTTTTAAGAATCTTGTTTTGTGAGATTGAATTCTTAGTTTGCCAGTTTAAAGTGGCTTCAGCTAGGGAGACTTTTTGTAGAACCATCAGCTTCTCGTGTAGTTGGATTAGCAATCTTTGGTTGGTGAAGTATGGTACCATTGTGGGTACGAAACTCCGTTATGGGAGGAAAATCATCTTCGTATGTTGAAGAAGAAGGGCTCATCATGTAGGCTTGGAGCGGTTGTGAAACAACTCCACTCGGAATTCAAAATTCCAGGTTTTTACACTTGATGATATTCCTCCCCACAAATGGCATACAAGGTTTCAAGAATTTAAGGCTTGGCTCCTATTGGAGACACAGAAGCCTCGGGCGCAAAAAAAAGCAGTTTTGCTAGGCTTTGCCTCTCGATTCACAGGAATCCTCCAAAAATGGTGGAAGAGTCTTGGAGACTATAGGCAACTCCAATTCTTACAACTCGAAAACATTGAAGCTCTTTCAATTGTCTACAATGAATTTTGTGGACAAGACAATCAGACCACCGAACGACTCCGTGCTGAATTCTTCAAGATGAAATGTTGTATTCTCAAAGTTTGATCTCAAAGCGGGATTTTGGCAACTTGCTATTCGACCTGAAGACCAACCCAAAACAACATTTTCTATTCCAAACCACCATTTTCACTGAATAGTAATGTCCTTTGGCCTCAAAACGGCCTCTCCTTATTTCAAAAGGCCATGACCTGTATATACAGCGCAATTCTTCATAGTGCTCTCATCTATATAGATGACATTTTTCTCTTCTCTCCTGACCATCAAGTCTATTTTGATCTTTTGGCCCAGTTTGCCCAAATCACTGAAGACCATGGGATTATGCTTTCTAAGAAAAAGATGGTCATTGGACAAATCCAAATTGACTTCCTTGGGATGACTTTTCAAGATGGATATTACCAAGCCCAACCTCACATTGCCCAAGAATTGCAAAAGTTTCCTGATGAAAACTTCACAAAACTCCAAACCCAGCAATTTCTCGGTATTGTCAATTACCTCCGAGATTTTGTCCCAAAAATCTCCAAATTTATTCTTCAATTATCTCAACTTTTGGAAAAGGAACCTCCACTATGGACAGCTGAGCACACCACAGCTGTAAAGCACTTGAAACGAGTGATGCAAAACTTGCCACCACTCTAGATTACTTTCGATGGAAAGCGCATTCTCCATACAGATGCTAGTAACCACCACCGGGGTGCTATCCTTCTTGAAGAAGGAAAGAATAAAGTCAGAAAAATCTGTGGATACAAAAGTGACAGCTTTAAAGAATCACAACGTCACTATCATTCCACGTTCAAAGAACTCCTTGCAATCAAATAAGGCATTGCCAAGTTCGAGTTCCATCTTATCGGCTACCATTTTCTGGTCGAAACTGATTTTACAGTCGCTACAGGGATGATCAAGCTTAAAGCTAACAAAACCATAAATGCTCAACTAATCAAGTTAACAGAAGAAGAAGGTCATTCCATCAGGAAAATGTAGGGAATGGTTGTGATATCTTTGGATTTCTGAGTGATGAGATTTATAAAAGGTCTGAAAAGATAGTCAAGGATTATATTGTCTTTTCCTTCGATATGTTTGATATTAAAAGTAAATTGGTCAAACCACCTGATTAGTTGAGCATTTACGGTTTTGTTAGCTTTAAGCTTGATCATCCCTGTAGTGATTGCAGAAGCAGTTTTTTCATGCGGCTAACATTGCTGTTTTCCAAACTTATCTTATAAGCAAACCCATCCAACTCAAATTCTTCCCTGGCTGCACTCTTAATCACCAGGTAATTGGTTCAAAGCTCCCTGGTAAAGACCTTATCATTGGATTTGATGTTTACACCAAGAAACAAGGTCTGAGGATTTTACCAAATGGATTAGCCTATAAATCCTTCTTTAAAGCTTGGGAACTCATTCCTAATTTCTTCCAACTCTCCAATGAAGTTTTCCAGCCTATCAAGGAGAGGCTAGTTCAAAACTCTTGTGCCACAACACATGTTGACTTTCTCGACAAATGCTCTCACCCTATTTGGACTCGAGAGAAATTCTTCATCTCTTTCCCTTTTAAGCAAAACGAAGATGTAAATCCTACCAAAGCAAGTCACCTTGGAATGAGTACAGAACACCAAAAGATGGCCATTGCTGAATGTCAAGAACTTTGGAAACAAGGTCTCATTGAACCTACCACGTCACCCTGGGCATGTCATGCCTTTTATGTTAACAAAAGGTCAGAACAAGTCAGAGGAAAGCAACGATTAGTTATTAACTACAAACCGCTAAATCAATTTTTGGCTAATGACAATTTTCCTCTCCCAAACAGACACACCCTGTTTTCCAATCTTCCCCACGCCAAAATATTCTCAAAGTTTGATCTCAAAGCGGGATTTTGACAACTTGGTATTCGGTCTTTAAATTATTTCTAGCTTTTCTTGGTTTCGTCTTCCTTGATCTACTCAAGGATCTTCCATTTTTTTAAATTTTAGCATGCAGCAACCATGGCTCTTGGCCACTCACATCTGGAAGCATGTGAAATCATGTTTGGCGAGCTTGCTTTGTTTATTGATGAGGTTTCCTCGGAGACAGAGGGGAAGCCAAAGTGGAAGGTAAAGTTTATTACGAAATTCCTAAGATGGCTCTATCGGATAGTGGTAGTGATTTCTAAATTTCATGTGGTGAACTACGTCTTTTTTTTTTAAGTATCAATTTTCTGTTTAAGTTCAGAAATCATGTTCTTCAACCTAGAAAGTAAAGATTGAAACAGTGGATAATCACATAGGATTTCAATTATCATATGCCAGAGTTTTTTAATCAGTATTTTGGAGTGAGAATCTCAGATTCTGCTGCTAGAGTTTCAATTCCTGAACTGAGAACAGAAAAAATTTATTTGCTTTTCTGAATGGTTAAAGATATTGCAAGTCTTGATAATTTGTAACAATTAACTAGAACAAAAAAACAAAGTTAACAGTGTAGCAGAAAAAAAATACACAAGTGGCACCTTTTTGTGCAGCTCACTAACTAAATAAATTGGGTGTAGAATCTATTTGCAGAAATCTGTCTATTCCTTAAAAGTAACTTTATCATTCCTTTGATTGATCATATCTGACTCTCTTGCATATCATAGTTTTGTATCGGCAGACCTTTATTGGTTTTTTAAAGTCCACTATGTGGTTTATTTACTTTCCATTATTTCAGAGCTTACATCATCATGATGTTTTGGAATGAATTACTTGGCATCATCATGATCTTCTCTCATTTCATTTCCTTAAATTTGGGTATTATTTGAATGTAATATGTTTTGATCTCTTACACATGGATGCAGAGTCAAACAGGACGCCGTGAGGAGCTCTGGATTCATATTGCAAATATTTATTGTACTGTTGCCAAGAATATCTGGCCCGGAATGCTGGCCAGTAAGCCAGTTTTCCGGCTGCATTGTCTGAAGTTCATTGATGAGACAACCAGACAGATTTTGGTAGCATCTGCTGAGAGCTACCAAGAATTGCAACCTCTTCGCTATGCACTTGCATATGTGCTAAGATCACAAGCCCCTGAATTTGTCGAAGCAAAAACAGAGAAATTTGATGTTAGAACTAGAAAGAAACTGTTTGATCTTCTCCTCTCTTGGTCTGATGATTCAGGCAATACGTGGGGTGGGGATGCTGTTAGTGATTACCGGCGAGAAGTAGATCGTTATAAGTCTTCTCAACATGCCAGGTCAAAAGATTCTGTAGACAAATTTTCATTTGATAAAGAACTGAGCGAACAAGTCGAGGCAATCCAGTGGGCATCCATGAATGCCATGGCTTCACTCTTATATGGGCCTTGCTTCGACGACAATGCAAGGAAAATGAGTGGCCGGGTTATATCATGGATCAACAGTTTGTTCATTGAGCCTGCACACCAAGGGCTCCATATGGCTACTCACCAGATCCAAGAACTCCATCTTATTCCAAGTACATCGGGGAAGGTGGCCGTGGAACTGGGAGTTGTGATAGGCATAGGGGTGGGCATCATCGTGTTTCTTTAGCAATACCCGCTTTAAAGAATCTTCTACTGACAAATTTGGATATTTTTCCAGCTTGTATTGATCAGGTAATAATTATTCCTTTCTGAAGTCTTTGCGTTGACTTCTTTTTTGCTTTTTCTATCGTCGCTGAAATAATTTGTAAACATTGCCCCAAGATCAAACGGGGACAGAATTTAGTAAAAGACGTTTTATGATGCTTTGAGTCAAAGGGTGTTTTTCAACCTTACTTTCTTTTCCTCTGAGTTCGTACCATTGTTTATTTTCTGTTGACTCATAATTTCTGGCCTTTGCTAATCTCTTTGCTTCTTAGCTAAGTAGGTAATAGGTAAGAAGATCTCTGCTCTTATGGTGTTTTTATTTTTTATTTTATTTTTTATGCGTGTGTGTGTTGTGGAATCTTTGCTCTTCGCTTTGGGAAACTTGTTTTTCTTCTTATCTTTTTTTAATAACGTTCTGAAAAACTTTTAATTTATAGATTATAGCGGTTTATTTCTCTATTTGTGGGACTAATTAATCAATTTTTTTTAATTAGTGCTACTACTCCGATGCTGCTATAGCTGATGGTTATTTCAGTGTGAAATCCAGAGATTCTAAGTCTGATTCTCTACAAGGTGGTGGATCCTTCAAGGCAAATCCGTGATGATGCACTCCAGATGCTGGAGACACTTTCTCTTCTTGAGTGGGCTGAGGATGGTATTGAGGGCCCAGGGAGCTTTTGGGCTGCTGTTGTTGGCAACCTTCCTGATTCCTACCAACAATTCCAATATAAGCTATCATGCAAACTTGCGAAAGATCACCCCGAGTTAAGCCAGCTCCTCTGTGAAGAGATAATGCAGAGACAACTTGATGCAGTTGATATAATTGCCCAACATGCATGGCTCCATGGATTGAGAACCTGAATTTTTGGAAACTCAAGGACTCAGGTTGGAGTGAAAGATTATTAAAATCCCTTTACTATGTAATATGGCGTCATGGAGACCAATTCCCGGATGAAATCGAGAAACTTTGGAGCCCTATTGCTAGCAAACCCAGAAATATTAGTCCTGTTCTAGATTTCCTGATCACTAAAGGAATTGAAGATTGTGATTCAAATGCATCTGCTGAAATAAGTGGTGCTTTATTTTTCAGTTGCTAAGAGAGTAAGCTTGTATTTGGCACGAATATGTCCTCAGCGTACTATAGATCACCTGGTTTATCAGTTGGCTCAGCGGATGCTAGAGGATAGCATAGAGCCAGTTGTGTCAACTGCAAATAAGGCTGATTCCAGTGGGAACTTTGTTTTGGAATTCTCTCAGGGACCTTCGGTAGCTCAAATTGCTTCTGTAGTGGACAGTCAGCCACACATGTCCCCCTTACTTGTTCGGAGTTCCCTTGATGGTACACTAAGGAATGCCAGTGGTAGCGTCAGCTGGCGAACAGCAGGTGTTACAGGCCGAAGCGTGTCAGGCTCATTAAGTCCAATGCCTCCTGAGTTGAACATTGTTCCTGTAAATACAGCACGGTCAGGCCAGTTAATTCCGGCAATGGTAAACATGTCGGGGCCATTAATGGGTGTTAGAAGTTCAACAGGAAGTTTGCGGAGCCGCCATGTTTCCAGGGACAGTGGAGACTACCTTATTGACACTCCAAACTCTGGTGAAGATGGGCTTCATTCTGGGGCTGCCATGCATGGAGTCAATGCTAAAGAACTTCAGTCAGCCTTGCAGGGTCATCAGCAACACTCCTTGACTCATGCAGATATAGCATTGATTCTGCTAGCAGAAATTGCATATGAGAATGACGGAAGATTTTCGAGAGCACTTGCCTCTCCTTTTCCATGTTACATTTGTTTCGATGGATGGTTCGGAGGATATTGTGCTAGAGCATTGCCAGCATTTGCTTGTCAACCTACTATACTCCCTTGCTGGCCGACATTTGGAGCTGTATGAGGTGGAAAACTGTGATGGAGAGAACAAGCAGCAGGTTGTAAGCCTGATCAACTATGTGCAATCAAAGCGAGGAAGCATGATGTGGAAGAATGAGGATCCTACAGTTGTCAGAACCGAGCTTCCTAGAGCAGCACTTTTGTCTGCATTAGTTCAGAGCATGGTGGATGCTATATTCTTCCAAGGTGATCTCCGGGAGACTTGGGGAGCTGAGGCTCTGAAGTGGGCCATGGAATGCACATCAGGACACCTTGCTTGTCGCTCACATCGGATCTACCATGCACTGCGTCCTAGCGTCACAAGTGACACTTGTGTATCGCTTCTCCGGTGCCTTCACAGATGCCTGGGGAACCCAGTACCTCCAGTGTTGGGATTCGTTATGGAAATCTTGATGACATTGCAAGTAATGGTGGAGAATATGGAATCTGAGAAGGTGATACTCTACCCCCAACTCTTTTGGGGATGTGTGGCCTTGATGCACACGGATTTTGTTCACGTCTATTGCCAAGTGCTTGAGCTCTCCTCACTTGTCATTGACTGTCTATCATTCCGGGACAGAACAACAGAGAACGTGCTTCTCTCAAGCATGCCAAGAGATGAGTTTGATACCGGTGGTGAAATTGGGGATTTCCAGCAGACAGAATCTAGGAATGGCTATGAACTGCCACCATCTGGATCTGCCAACATTTGAAGGAATGCAGCCTCTTGCGCTCAAGGGGCTCATGTCCACCGTCAGTCATGGAGTTTCTATCGAGGTTCTCTCTCGGATCACGGTGCACTCATGCGACTCTATATTTGGAGATGCAGAGACGAGACTGTTGATGCACATTACAAGCTTGCTTCCCTGGTTGTGTTTGCAGCTTAGCAAAGACCCAGTAGTGGGGCCTGCTTCACCACTTCAACAGCAGTACCAAAAAGCCTGCTCTGTTGCGGCCAACATCTCCGTCTGGTGTCGAGCAAAATCGTTGGACGAATTAGCAACCGTGTTTTTGGCTTACTCTCGAGGCGAGATCAAAAGCATTGATAACCTCCTCTCTTGCGTTTCACCACTGCTATGCAACGAGTGGTTTCCAAAACACTCGGCACTGGCTTTTGGACACTTGCTACGGCTACTAGAGAAAGGGCCAGTTGAGTATCAGCGTGTGATCCTGCTCATGCTTAAGGCATTGCTTCAGCACACTCCAATGGACGCTGCCTAAAGTCCACACATGTATGCAATAGTGTCTCAGTTGGTGCAGAGCACTTTGTGTTTGGGAGGCGCTGAGCGTGTTGGAAGCCCTTCTGCAGAGCTGCAGCTCATTGACTGGCTCCCACCCTCATGAGCCTGGACCATTTGAGAATGGGATCGGCGGCGACGAGAAGATCCTTGCACCACAAACCTCATTCAAAGCCCGCAGCGGGCCTCTACAGTACAATATGGGATCACCATTTGGGACTGGTTCCGCACCTGTGCACGCGGGATCAAATGACTCAGGATTGCTGCCCAGAGAATTGGCTCTGCAGAACACCCGTCTTATCCTTGGGCGCGTGCTTGATAGCTGCGCGTTAGGCAAGAGAATGGAATACCGAAGGCTGGTGCCTTTCGTGATCAATATTGGTAACCCATAACCTTTTGTAATGCCAAGTTCTGGCACATGTACCTCCTTGGTTAGAAGTGAAAAAGTTGAATTTGTATATATTTAGTCGTTTTGTGTAATGAGTAGAGTAATTAATTGTATAGTTGCAGCGTTTAGAAGTCCCTGTGATGATTCAATAACGTATTACCAGTACTTTTTTGTTTTCTAACAGATAAGCTTCTCAAGACCGTAAAACCCTGGCCAGTTTTTAAACGTGAGAATGTACGCTGAATTGACACGTGTTCTTCAAATGATGACACTTGTCAGTCATGTTGGAGTAGTGTGTCACAAACCAGGTATAGTGTGGTTGATGAAAGTGGTCTATTACGTAATTATCAGTGTGACAGCTAGGCAATGCCAAAAATGCTCAGTCATGTCCAGCTAATAGGTTTTCTTTTTTTTTTTTTTTACTCGTTTATGTCAAAGACTTTGCCCGTTGTTGTGATTGAGTCATTGCTTTCGAATATCAACCAAAAGAATTGTATTAGAAAGTAGGCAATTCCTTCATTGAAATGTGCATATTTTTGTCACTTATTTTTAGTAGATTTCTCCTAATTTACCAGTACTTTGTTTTTTAGCTATCAATTCTATTAAAAAATAATTTTGATCATATGGTTTGAAACGGGGTGCAGTGCCAGTGGGAATATTCATCGGAGAAAAACCCTTATTTTCAGGGACCTTCAATGAGGTTTAGTCAATCTAGTTACATTGATGCGTGATTGAAAACTGAGACATTCAATTCAACTAAGAAATTCAAATTAAAATTTGCTCTTGTTGGTAATCACAAAAACTAACTAGTGAAGCATAACGAATGATAGTCTAAACAAATAAAGATATATATTTGCATTTCACCCAACGTAAATCGTTCCACACAATAAAATACAGTGTTTCAAGTACAGTGCAATATAGAAACAGATGAAAAAAAGAGAAATGAATTAGGACTGCAAGGCACACTTTCTTACACTTCTCTAAAGTAACTTTTTTACATGGAGCTAAGCATCCCTCTTATTCAACTCATTGAGCCTTCTTAGAAAACTTATAATTTTCTATTAAAAATCCTCAGGACTCGGCCAAACAGATTTCTTCGTTGAGAAGACGACCAGAGCTCCCAGCAACGTTGCTGTAGAAGGCAAGTAAAATGAGAGATCATCATCAATCACGCCTCACGCGGTGAAGCATTTTTCTTGAACAAGGCATAGGCATCACTGTAAATGGCCACCAGGTTTGAGAACACGGCAAGGACAATCATGAGTACACACAGCACCTTGTCCTTCTTTGTTGCTATATTGTGCCTATCCCTGAATCACCAAGAGAAACAAAAAGAATTTTAACGAAACAGCAGGGCCAAAACAAAAAAAAAAAGTAGCTCCTAATGTTCTTCAATGTATTAGAATAAAAGGGCATTTTACACCTTAGGGGTTGCTGGTTTGCTCAAGTCCTAGGACATGAGTTATCATAGATTGTTATCCAAGACATTGACAACCAGGATAAGAGTAGAGAAAAGTTTGGAATGAACGGAAACAGAATATTGGAACTCACCTGAGAGTAACTGCAGCTGGGAAGATGAACCCGAGGCAGACTGCAGCAGTTGCTCCGGTGAACTGGAAAGCATCCCAGATACTGGGAATGAAGTTTGCACCGATGAAGATAAGAGAAATGAGCCCAACAGTGACAAATGCAAATCTTGTGTTGGACAAAACCAAGGGCCTTGATGAGGGAAAGAGGAGGCCATCCAAGTTGAGTCTCAGCGGGTAGAAGACAATTGGAAATACAAGCATGAGGTGGGCGGCATAGCTAACACGAACAGCATCATTGAGAATGGAACCGTATGGAATTCCAAGATCAGTGTCGAAGTTGGCAAGCACATCATCAAGAGTTCCATCGCCAAATAGAAGGAACCCGAAAATGCTTGTCATTATGTACACAGTGGAGCACAAACCAAGCGCAGTACGGACAACTGCCTTTATCTGTGTAGAATCTTCAAGTTCATTGTCAATGCTGTGAACTGCAAATGAAAAACGCTCAGGAAGATTAGCATTCACTATTTTAATTCACCTTATTAAAAGGTCCAAATAAGTATTAAGGACGGTCTTTAAGTAGGTTTGCATTGATTTTTATGTTATTCTTATAAAAGTAGGGAATACTTGGTTTATGTTTCAGATTTAATCAACATAAAAATCTAGGAAAAGGGAGAGGTTATGGGTAATTAGCAATAAGTAATAGCTTGCATACCATTGTAGTGGCAGATATATGCAGTGACCAGAACAGGGACTACTGTGAAAAGCTTAATAGCTGACGACAAATTGGTAATGTCAGGTAGCAATCGAGGCATCATAATTCCTCCACCTACCAACTTAACAATTGAAATTCCAATAGTAATTACAAGGAATACAACTGCCAGGGCAACTGATAATGCAGACGTGAATCTCAAAGAATCTGCGCCCAAAAAATAGTGGTTAAAAATCTAATCTATCTTCAAAAAAAAAAAAAAAGGAAGCGAAAATATCATACATTTGCCCATCAAGAGAACCAAACAATAATTAGTCGAAAGTGACTAGTATTTGCTCACGCATTATTGGGATCGAAAATGACATCAGTACAAATTCACAACTTAATCACAATAAATGAAGGCAGAAAGGGACAGTAAATTATAAATCTGCACATTGATAAAAAAAGGAAAGCAAGATAATAGGGAGGAAAAATATCCCAAATGTCACACAAAAAAGGCACTCCACACTCATATCACAAAAAACTTAATTAACCATGACATAGACATCAAGAAATGGCCCATTTGTACTAGTTAGATTCTACAATGAAGTTGCATAAGATATCAAATCAGATGCTTGAAGCCATCAGGCAAGAAACCCAGCAGGATATTGATCAAATCAAACAAACTATTTCCAATCAAGGGATAAAGACTAACCAATTCTCTTAAAGCAAGCCAATGGAGCAAATACAAGGACTGTTGTGAGAAGAAGCACAAAGAAACGCCCATTCCACCAGTGCACTCCAAACCACCCTTCAAGGATGCCAGAGTGGTGAACACCGTTCGAAGAAGTCCCAGAAAGCACATCACCTTTAAACAACATAACATAGTTAGACAGAAAACATGAGATCTCACTTAGCATTAAAAACATGCAACAAAGAAACAATTTTGAATCTTCCTTACCAATAATAATCATATACACAATGAGTACTCCTATGTTGTTGACCAGAACACAGACTTGCAACAGAATTCTCCCATACTTTCCAAAGGCATCTCCCATAAGACCTCCATAGGAACTTATCTTCCCTGCCCTGCTGAACCGAAGCAGCAATTCAATGGAAGCCTCAGTCAAAAAGGCCATGAAGATGATGAGAGCAACCCCAAGGATAAGACCCAAAACCTTCATGGTGGCAGGCAAAGCCATGATTCCTGCCCCAACAATTGTGGTGGACAAATTGAACACAGCACCAGAAAAGGAAGCTCCATTGAACTCATCAAACCCACCAGCTTCATCTTGCCTTTTGGGCAACAAAGGGGCTTTCTCATTAATCACTGCTTTGCTCCTCCTAGACTTCCTTTCCTTCTTTGGTGCAACGCCTTCAATCGTCATGTTTTATGAGACTTCCTTTCCCAACAAATAAAAAAGGTTTCCACTTTGTGGTGGAAGTGAATCTATACAAGCAGCTCAAAACCCCTTCCGGGATTTGCTTCAAAAGTTGACTCTCTGTATAAAATTCAGATTAGATTAGAGATTAATTATAGCCATATAATCAGTTCAAGGGTAGATTTCTAAGAATCTACAAGTATTCAAGTCCCTAAACAATAAATGAAAGGGAGAAAACTTTGCGGAGGGAAAAAAAAAGTTGTGGGCTTTTCTACTAATTGAGAAGACCAAAAAATCTTTCCAGAAATTATACCCCAAACCCAAAATTTGATACAAACACAACAGAAATTCCCGCTGAAAATCAAAGAAATTAGTGTTAAAAACAAAGGGTACAAAATTACCTATGAAATGAATCAGGAAAAAGGAGAAACCCTCAATTCGTTTGAAATCAACAAATAGCTTGACAGAGAATTGGGGGCACAATCAATAGAAAAAATTCCTTGAGTTATCAGAATATATTAAGTAAACCAGAAAAATCAAAGCTTGAAATTGAAGATTTAGGAGAGAAGCAATGAAAAGAAAGCAAAAAAGAACTGGGTTGTTAAATTCTTAAGGTAAAGGTTCGGTTTATAGGAGGAAAAGAAGAAATCAAAGAAAGAACAAGAGACACGCAATGAAAGTTAGTGTTCTTTTACAATTTCAATTATGAGGACAAAGCCAACGACCGCACTTCAATAAAATAATATATATATAATAATATTGTTGTATAATATCGTCATATGTTGTGTAAAATTACTGTCAGTGAACACGGGAAGTGCTTCCATAACCATTAACGTCTCTGTCCGAAAAAAGAACTTTGTCTTTATTGGGCAATTAATTAAAACAGAAAAGGGCAAAAAAATCTCACTGGATCGGTGAAATGAAACTACGAGCTTAAGAAGGATTTTGACGAGATTTACCAGAAGAAAGGAAGGAAATGAAAATGGAGACGGGTCAAGCTGTTATCCTGTGACGTGATTCATAAAGAGCTTACGATGTTTTGGGATTTTTCGAAAATTAAGAAATGGACAAAAAAAAAAAAGAAGAAAGAAAAAGCAAAAGAAAAGAAAAACATATTGTAGATTTTTGTATCTTTTAAAACTGTAAAAAACCTAATTTTGAAATTTGGGAGATACGAAATACCATAGATATTTTTTTTTTCCACCAAAATAGTAGATTTTTTTTCACTTTTCATTTTAAGATTTTTTTCCTTTTTTCAAGGGGTTTTTTTTTTAAAAGTAAAAGGGTATATTATTGTAGGGAAAAATATCCACGGCGTGTGAAAGCTGAATTTATAATTAAAAGACCACGAATAAAAAAAAAGGTACAAATAATTCACCTAAAAAAAAAACAAATAAAATCAGGGAAAAGCTTCAGCCAAAACAAAAAATGAAAATAAAATGCAAACATGAATAAAAAGGTCATAATAAGTTTTTCTTTTTTTGTTTTATTTTGAAGTTAGACAAGTTAGCTACGTACGTGTATGTGACTGGTCCACAAAAAAACCGGAAAAATTAATTTTAAAAAAATAAAAGAAAAAAAAACTCGTTTTCTATGTTGTACGGCTGTACCTTTTCCAAAATTTAGTTTTCTGAAAAAAAAGCAAAAAAAAAAAAAAAAAAAAAACAAATTGGAAAGTTTCTTTCTTGGGACTTCTACTACGCGGGAAACCAGCAAAACTTTCAAGAAAATCGGCTCTCAAGATAAACCTAAAATTGCAATTACGTATAAAACAATACAACCAAATGAAAAAAACAAAAACAAAAAAAAAAAAGAAACAACAAAAATAGTATTTGATTTTGCATGGACTAACTTGACAAAGCCTTATCTCCAAAAAGAAAAAAGTTGGCAAAATTGCCAATGTCAACTTGATTGATGCGTTTAACAATGTAATTAAAACTAAAAATTGAAACTAATTACATTATAGTTTATTTTTGTTTTACAATAATATAATAGCTACAACTATCTAGTCAGAACACCCTATGTTTAATTAGTAGGTTCAATCATTGGCATGCTTTTAGTTATTTTTACTCTCTACATTTCCAAAAACTCAGCTTAAAAAAATAAAATAAAAAGAAGTCTAATGGTGATCAACTATACTGGTGCAAACTACACCTATAAGTTGAATGGCCAACAAACAACAGGCATCATTGATCTGTATATACAAAACATAATTGGATTTAGCACCCAATAGGAAGATTTCACTATTGTCAAAAAAAACCAAATCACTATAATCCTAAGGGGCCGCCATGTGTGCCATCACTTTCAATTAATTATTTTTCTTTTGAAGCACAAATGACAAAACCGGCCATTTTCTGTTCCTCGGGTAGGCCCAATCCCCACATGATTCACGAGTTCATAAAATCTTTTACTTCTTTTTTTTCTTTTATTTTTTATTACCAACTGTAGGGTAGAGCATGAAAAAACTACCTTAGCAATATATTTGAGTAGTTTCTAATTTTATGTTATGTCTGGCATATCAGTTTGAATTTAGATAATTTTCATATGCTATAATATTTAATTTTTTTTTTTTCAGTTTAAACAGTTTGCTAAATACATATATGATTTTGATCAAATTTATTTTTCAAACTGTACACTATCAGTTTTCAAACTATACACTATCAATAAATATATCGACTGTAAAAGGCCCTTTATTTTGTTATTATTCAGTGAAAATTCGGGCGTGTGGTTTGAGATATCTCGTGCAAGCGAGATGAATTTCAATAACTAGTTGATCTAGGTCAGCTGGGGCCACATCCTTGTCAGTTTTTTCCTGAATGCTTCTTTAACACGATCTAGAGATCTGCCTATCAATGTTTTGGGTGGCTAAATTACAAAAAAGACCACCAATCAACAGCATAAAGATACGCTTGGACTACGTCTCACGTAAAGAATCCCAAGAGAACGAGAGAGAGAGAGAGAGAGAGAGAGAGAGAGAGAGAGAGAGAGAGAGAGAGAGAGAGAGAGAGTGATCTTTGTAAGTAAACTACCCATTTCCTATTCTTTTATCATGATGCATCTCTTCCCGGTTTAGGCACTTCAGTGATTTTTCAAAATACATCAATCAATAAAATGGCATATATGTTATCTAGATTCACAAGTAAAAAGAACAACATACCTGAATATTGTTGTCCTTGTCATGTGACAACTTGCTTTTATACTTGCAAGATATGACTTTTAGCTGAATCACAAAAATGAGTACTGGTTTTCACTGGTGGTGTATGTCGTAATTGAAATCGGTTAAAAATTGACATGTAAAATTATAAATAACTTTTTATTGAACATCTATGATGTTTATTAAAATAGTGCAAATATTAATAATTTAGTAGTAAAAATACTCTCAGATACGGTCCTATTTTTAGTGTTAAATTGATGTATATTATATTTTATGGTGAATTGTTTTTGCTCAAAATTTTATGATGAATTTGGTCAAGTATAACATATGTCAAATTTTAACATTTGATTGCTAGTGTTCAGAGGTGTCTAGAGTCCACGAGGTCTTGACTGCTTTGATAGTTTGAGAAAAAAATACCTGATGGAACCATTTTGTAACATGTCTGAGCAGACTAGACTATTAGAAAATGGTTTTGGTTATGTTTGAACAACATTTTTCGGACCAAAATGAGAGAGGTCTAATTGACCTTTCCAAGATTTTCTAGGGAATTTTATGACTATTTCAAAAAAAAATTGCAATCCTTTCAAATTATTTAAGTATGAATTTATGCATCCAAGATAGAAGATACCATAAAGCATGTGAAGGGAAGAATAAAAACTTAAAAGAATCGGATACAAAATAACATGCATATATAAATATTCTCTATGTCCATTCACGTTTTGCAAACTCATGATTATTATATAGAAACTAAAGGTGTTTACGGAATCTGTCAATCTGTCTGTTCAATTTAATCTAATCCACCAAATTAGATTAGATTATAAAAAATATGAATTGGTTTTAGATTAGGATTTTCCCAATCCGATATACTTGGATTGGATTACAAACTGAGTATCCTAATCCATGTAATATATGAATCCAAGAGACGACAAACTATTAAGATGAGAACAATTTTTTGTTTTTTTTGTTTTTTTGTTTTGTGTTTTGAATATATTTATTATCATTCCTCGCTGGAAATCTTAAATGCAATTTAAGGAGTACACATGAAAAAGACACTAGATTTTCTCCCCTTATACACATTCTACATAAAGACGCCTAAATGTTCTTATCAACTAAACTTTGGAGATTAATGTAATTAATGCCTTTTTTTTTTCTTCAAAAGACCTTGCCCTTTTTTAAAATTTTAACTATTAACTAGTTAAAATTAAAAAAAAAAAAGAAAACAGTTTAAGATTGAACTTATTTTTATAAGCATTCTTGTCTCAAATATTTTAATTTTTAGTTTTAATTATTTAATAATTAGTAAACATTTTAAGTTCAAATATTTATTTTTAGTTTTTTAAATTAATTTAAACCCCAATTCATGAATCCATAAATTTCAATTCATTGAATTAGATTAAATTAGATTAGAACTCTCACGGATTGGTTTTGTATTAGGAAAATTCCAACCCGAAATGTGCATATTGGATCATGGATAATCCATAGATTTCATCTTTGTATATACAAGTAAGAAGTCAATGTTACATAACTTAGTTCTTAACTAATTTTTTGCCGTGTTTGAGTAACAGAACTTAAATTCAAACTTAAAAAAATAAAGCATATTCTTACTCCATTTTTAAACACCAGGAACAAACATGGTATTTGGAAGAAATATATAGAATGTTTTAGACATTTCCGTAGTAAAAAAAAAAAAAAAAGACAAATGTGATATTTCCTTCGATAAGTCTCTATAACGTATCGATTCTCTCTCCGGTGCTACATTTTGTTGTGTCGATTGCACTCGTAAACCAATAAGGCATCATAAGATGTTTTGGGTAATTTTCCTCAAATATATATGATTTAGAACAGTCTAGTTCAATTAAACCGTTTCTTAAATTTCATAAAATGAACCAGACCTTTTTTAAAGAGTCCTATCCGATCTCAAGTAGCTAAAAAATAGTTATAATGTAGAATCAGATTGATGTTCTTAGTTTGGTTTGATTATTTACCGTCTACTTTGCACAACTTTACTAGGGACCGTTTTCTTAATTTTTAATCTAACCATTGCCACTTTGACATCTTAAAAGTAAAAGTTTATTTTTCTAAGGGAAAAGTTTACAGCTTAAAAAATGTTAAATATTTATGACAACAAAATGATATAATATATGAAATAATATTACTTATTACAATACAACATAAAATATCACGTCAAATATGTCATTTGATACTTTTTGATGCCATATATAGCATTGGCTTTAGCACATATATTGAGGTGGTCTCATAATAGTAAGTCGTAAATTGATGTTTAAATTTGTGATTAGTTTAAAAAGTCTAGCGAAACATATAATATTGCTCTATGTAGTAGCATTACCTACAAGATGATTGTAACTATAAATAAAAACAAAACACAAAGAGTAGAATTTTAACATGTAAAGGATGATTGCAACTATACATAAAAACAAAACATAAAGAGTAGAATTTTAACATTTGGTATTTGCATATTTTCCGATCCACAGATCACATCCAACACTCCTTATCATCCAACATGGAAATTGAAAAGAAACATCTTTATAAATTAAAGAACCCTCCAATCAACTACCTTGTCGAAAGTAAATCAATCATGCTAAGTCACTTCTAGCTTCTAATAGAGTGTTTGACAACCATGATTAAAATTATAAAAAAAGTTATCAAATAATATAAAGTTCTCACATATTATAATAAAAACAAAAAATTACTACAATGTATAGTTTTTTTTATACTATAGTATTTTAAACCATAAAATAGTTCTAATCACAATTGTCAATTATTCTATAAATGTTAAAACCTCCCATAATCAGTCAGTTTAAAATGATTAACTTACCATTAATAACAGAATAAAAAATTAAAAGCAGCAGAAAGATATCTTGGTTTTATAATAATATTAACATGAGGCGGAGAATGTGCCATGTGTAAGATTGAACACAAGAAATCTACGCAAGGTAACTTATTGGTGGGTGGAACGTAAACTTATTAGTTTAATTTTAACTTGTTTCTTTCATTAGCTGATCAAAATGACTTGTTGAACACAAGGGATTAAAATATGTAAAAAATATGCTTTTACATGCATTGTATGAAAATAATTAGGAATTTTATATTGGTGGAAACAGAAGCCAACTGACAAATCAGAATTTCCAATTTTTGGAATTCTAAATTCTAGTGACATCAGCAGAATCTGCACCACATGTTTGTTTGTGTGTCTTGCATTATGAGGGGTGAATTTGCTTTGTTTCTTATGGCTGGGGATTGGGCCATACATCAACCTCAGTCAATCTCATGACCCATGAACGGACACACCATCGTGGTGTGGCCCCACTGGGCTCTGACGCGGAGATTAGACCCAGGCCTTGATTTATGCATATAAAAATGGGCCAATGATAGAGTTAGCCTAATTACATTTATTGAATTAAAATATAACTTTAATTTATAAAAATTCTATAAATGTCTTATAATGATATCATTAAAATTATTTATATATAATTATATAGTATAAAATATAATATCATTAAGATAATTACTATATCATTAAGGACATTTTTAATATATTTTGAATATTGTGTTAGATTTTAATTTCATAACAATAATTTGGATAGGTATTGTAATTTTTTCTATAAAAATGTAGAGCACTAGTATTTGGCCTGAGCGGGCTATAGCCCGGTGGGTCCCACCTTTGTGAGAGGCCCGGGCTACAGCCCGCTTGGGCCAAAAAAAGTTTTTCAAAAATGTATTTATCCTTTTTTAATGTTGACAATATTCTCTTTTTTACTCTCTTTTACTTTCTCCAATTAACACGTGAAATCTACTAACGTTACGAATTATTATTTAAGTAAAAAATAAGATAGTAGAGTCTATATGTTAGGTAGTGAATAAAGATAGTATAAAAGAGATTGAGAAAAACAATGCAGCTAGTGCTTTTTTTTTCCCCCTCAAAATGGATTTTATTATATCTATCCATCTATAATCTATCTATTTGTATTTTATATTATATTGATAGATATTACTGGTAGCATTGATGTTCGTAAGAGGGATTGTTATATGTCTCTCAAATGTATAAAGACAAAGATTATACAAGAAAATAAGAAAGTATGCATTTTCTTAGTGCTTTGGAATCAGCATAGAGGCCACGACATTAGAAGTTGAGGCCGTAGTGCCACCGGCTTGAAAACGTTGATATTTCTGAGATATGTGATTTGAATTGTTTCATACCGTTGCATTGTTTAGTTGTATACTTTCATATGTCTATTACAAATAGGCGTATCGATTGTAATAATTGCATTATTTCACGAAATGATATCTTTGTAAGAAATGTTGCATAGATTGCAACGATTGTGTCTATACATGAAATGATACTCATGTCTTTTATTAAATCTCTAGAAATTTCTAAGTTTCGTATTTTGTTATAGAACACAATACTATTGTTAGATATTGTGTTCACAATTTGTCGTATTTTGAGAGTAATTTAACGTCAAAACCCATTAGCAAATTTAGTAGTAAGGGCAAATAAAACTTAGTAGAGCCATTTAGTGTTATTATTAGAATTTCAAGATACTTGACGAAAATTCATCAAGTCTTAGAAAAAATTAAAAGAAAGACGGATCAAATTTACTGAGAGCGTGAGGTTGAAAGACATAGCATCAACAAGCATGAAGAATAGGTCTAAAATATTATTTCTAAGCTTATATGATGTTAAAGCATGTATATAGTTTTTATCAAGTTCAATTAGCTCAAGTTTTTGCTTCAATTTTCTAAAACTTGATTTTAATAGTTTTAAATCGTACATTGAATATATATTGAAAGTCTTTAAATTATGTTCTAAATTGTTTCTACGTGATTTCATTTGTTTTGATGACTTGGAATTGATTTAGAAATGGTTTTAAATTGTTTTTAAACTTTTAAAAACCAATTATGGCGCTACGCTTACTGATAAACCCTAATTTATTGGGGTATATATAATCCAATCGATGAGATTAGCCCTAAATGGGCTAGTTCAAGAAGCAGCTCGATCGACCATGCTATACATATAGTGGTCGACCGAACTGTCTAGTGGCTAGTTTTTTAGCTGTTAAAAGTACATCTCAAACAGCTATAAACAGCTAGTTTAGGGTTCTCGCCTATAAATAGCCTCATTTCTAAGTTTTTCACATCTAAGAACACCACGAAACATCCTTGTATTCATTTCTAAGTGTTCAAAAAGCTTTTCAATCATTCTTGGGCCAAACTTATTAAAAATTTTCTTTGTGTGCTTAATCATCTCCTAATGAACTTCATATTGTATGCTGAGCCTTTCTAGGAGTTATGAGATGTGAGCCTAAAAGTCCATATCCTGTAATATGAGTGAATTTGGTTTCTAAGACCTTTGTAAAATTCGAGGTTGTTTTGGTTAGTCAATCATGGTAAAATTAGCGAATTTTAAGAGGTTGTGGTAAGCCTTGGGTAAACAAGTCACCGATTTATACTTGGAATGATTGTGCCAAAAAGATGGCCAAGATAGTGTAAAAGGTTGAGGCAAGGTCTTGCTCAGTGACAATGGATGTAGATATTTTACCAAATCACTATAAATAACATTTACACTCCTCTTTCCCTTTCCTTTTACTTTCTACAATTTGCTTTTCACTCGTATTCTATTTGTGTGTTTATTACTTGAGTATTTAATCTAAAAATTTTTAATAATTGTAAAAGTTTTTAAAAACCTAATTCATCATCTTCTTAGGTAGTTATTCTTGGGCTAACATCCTAGTCAGACCTGATCCTCTTCTTTGGTTCAACACTTAGTTAGGTGGGCTTTTGGTCTAGTAGTCTTTTGACTGTCCCAGGAATGGTTTGGGGAGAGATAAGGTTGCTGGAAAGGCATGATATTCTCCTTTTAGCACCAAATGTTGATGCCTGAGTTTGGCATAACATCGCATATGCGATGGTTGGGTTTCTTGTTCTGCCTAGCTCTGTTTGGTCTGTTCGGATCTACAAGAAGAGAGAATGCCTCAGAGTAAGGGAACACAGGTGTGATGTCAGCCAAGGACACTCCGACGCTCAAATCAGTGTTCCAATTAGGAAGAGCAAAGGAAAAGACAGAGTAGGCTAGGGAATAATGCTCGTACTTTTTTTGTGGTGGAGTTGATGCTTTTATTCATAGACTTTAGCTTAGACCTGGGCATAGACTGGGTTTGGCCCGTGACTTAAGTGTACTACTGTACAAGGCCTAGGTGTCAATGACATTGTCACGATCCCAGAGAAGGAGGATTGCCCAACAGAGAGCTAAGATGGTGCCATATGGTGGTCTTTGGGTATGATCTACTATCGTATAAACTGGTCAAGGTCCGATCACTTGACCGGTATTGCGGAGTTTTTCCTTATGGTTGCTTTGGCCAAGTTAGGTTGGCACTCAGCCTATGGTCGGTCAGTGCTCAACATAAGATCGGTGCTCGACCTATAATCGGCCTATGATTAGTGCTCTACATATGGTGGTTGGTGCTTGGCCTTGGGTTTGTCAGTGGTCAACCTAGGGGTGCCTGGTGTTTGGCAAAATAATCGATGCTCGGCCTAGGGTTGGCCGGTGCTTGGCCTAAGACAGGTTCTCGGCATATGGTGGCCAGTGCTCAGCCTAGGGTTGTCCGGTGCTTGGCAAATGATAAGTGCTCAGCCTAAGACTGATGCTTGGCGTAAAGGATGGGCGGTGCTCAGCCTAAGGTTGGTCAGTGCTCGGCCTATGATCGTTGCTTGGCCTAAGATTGGTCGGTGCTCGACTAATGACCGACCTATTGGTACCTGGCCTCTTCAGCTGATTGGTTCAAAGAAATCCAAATTTCTAAATGGTCTTATCATCATGAAGATTTCTCCCATAGCAATGATTCTTTCAAAGAAATTTGTTTCTTCCCTTTACTCCTATTAAAGTGCGTGTACATATAATTTAAACGTGGCCAATTTTTTTTCCTTTTTGTTAAAAACACTTTTTAACTTTTTCTGATACATTTTCTTAAAATAGTTTTTTTTTTTGGTTGATTCTATTAACATTGTTTACAATTGTATCTCAAATTAATTAGTTTATCAAAACATTTTTTTCCCTCAACATTTTTACGTAACTCGTCCAATAACTATTTTTAAATCAAAATATATTCTCTAATTTGTTCTTATGGAAGTAAATTTTCTTAAAAATACCCTATTTAAATATTTCTCAATATATAAAATGGTATTAAAATATATAAATTAATTATTATTTTTTGAGGGGATATGAGTTAATTATTTAAAATATTGACATGTGAAAAAAAAAACCTACAAAATTACTACTCATCTGGAATAAAACTTGCTTTCCAGGGCCAAAAAAAAAAAAAAAAAGCTACAAAATCATTAAACAAAAAAAAAATCATCCACATTCTACCCCATCCAAAGTTCCCGCCGCCAGCCCTTTGTACGAGCACCGCCGACGGCGACGGTTCACGGTCGTCTCCACTCATGCCTCTCTCCTTTCCCTCAAGCCATATCTGAGCTCACTTCCTTCAACATGCCGACGACGGCGTTCACCACTCCCTCCATGTCGCTGCCATCGTCGATGGCTCCGTGATGCTCTACGGCGTTCCCAGCCCACCGCGTCACGCCAAAAACAGTGAGTTTCATTTCTCTCCTTCCTCTATCTTTCTGCTTAATTTGTTCGACATCGTATACCTTTCTTTTTTGCTTGCTTTTCTTCTTCTTCTTCTTCTTTATTTGATGCTAAATTTAGCTAATGTGTTCTCTTTTATACTCTGTTTTATATTTGTTCATTTGTTTCCTTTAGATTGGAATCCATGGAAATGATTGCTCAGAGAACTGAAAGACGGTTGTGCCCACGTAAAGTTTTTTGTTTCTCTAATATTTTTTAAGAATAAATGTTAGAATTATAGGTGGGAAATGTATTTTAGTTTGGTACGTCATCTTTTTATCGTTGACTCGTTCAAATCTAAGGGCTAGACAAACCATTTGGTTTAGATAATCGACCTGTATTGACTTGTTTTATTTGAAATTGTAAAACAACACCAACTTTCGTTGGGTGTCTCTTGTTCTTTCTTTGATCTTTCCTTTTCCCTCTATAAATCAAACTTCCACCTTAAGAATTTTAGAACCCTGTTCTTTTTTTTTCTTTCCCTTCATTGCTTCTCTCTTAAATCTTCTATTTGAAGCTTTGATTTTTTGGGTTTACGTTATATCTGATAACTTATTAAGGTATTTTTTCTCTTGGGTTTTGCCCCAGTTCTCTTTCAAACTCTTGGTTGGTTTCAAACGATTTGGATGTTTTCTCTTTTGTCCTGATTCATTTCACAGGTAATTTTCTACCCTTTACATTCAAGACCGATTTCTTTGATTTTCGGCAGGAATTTTTTTTTTTTGGTTTGTTTCAAATTTTGGGTTCTGGAGTATGATTTCTGGTAAGAATTTGTGGGTTCCAATAAACAGAAAAGCCCACAATTTTTCATTTCTTTTCTCTTCTTTTCTTTTTCTCAGCAAAGTTTTCTCCCTTAGTCCCTTTCATTTTTTAGGGACTTGAATATTTATAAATCCCGAGGAATCTATTATTATTATTTTTAAAGAAAATTAAATGTTATATCATATTTTTTGAAAATTTTTTCAAAAAAATATCTATATTTCACTTATATTTAAATTGTAAGATTATTTAATATTGTTATTAAAATAAATAAAAATATTTTTATTTTTAAAACTAAAATTTTTTAAAAAATTATACTAAAAGCATTTTTAAAATTTTTATTTTAAAAATTTTGAATAGGAAATCAAATGAAACGTGTGTCATGTATAAAACACGTGCGATATTTATGAAAAAGCGACTTTTAAAAGGATGCATTTGTGATAATCCCTTGGGTCTCTAATCTAATCTGAATTTTGTTCAGAAGAGTCAACTCGTTGAAAGCAAATCCCAGGAAGGGGTTTTGATCTGCTTTTATAGATTCCCTTCCATCACAGAGTTGAGGCCTTTGTTTTATTTGTTGAGAAAGGAAATCTCATAAAACATGACGATTGAAAACATTGCACAAAAAAAGGAGAGGAAGTCTAGGAAGAGCAGAGCAGTGGTTGATGAGAAAGCCCCTTTGTTGCCCAAAAGGCATGATGATGATGGTGGGTTTGATGAGTTCAATGGAGCTTCCTTTTCAGGTGCCGTCTTCAATTTGTCCACCACAATTGTTGGGGCAGGAATCATGGCTTTGCCTGCCACCATGAAGGTTTTGGGTCTTATCCTTGGGGTTGCTCTCATCATCTTCATGGCCTTTTTGACTGAGACTTCCATTGACCTGCTGCTTCGGTTCAGCAGGGCAGGGAAGGCAAGTTCTTATGGAGGTCTTATGGGAGATGCCTTTGGAAAGTATGGGAAAGTTCTGTTGCAAGTCTGTGTTTTCGTCAACAACGTGGGAGTACTTATTGTGTATATGATTATTATAGGTAAGGAAGATTAAAAAAATTCAGTATTTGCTACATGGAAAGTAGGGAAATCTCTAATTTTGTGTTTAACTATGTTGTGTTGTTTGAAGGTGATGTGCTTTCTGGGACTTCTGCGAGTGGAGTTCACCACTCGGGTCTCCTTGAAGGTTGGTTTGGAGAGCACTGGTGGAATGGGCGTTTCTTTGTGCTTCTTCTCACAACACTTTTTGTCTTTGCTCCATTGGCAAGCTTCAAGAGAATTGGTTAGTCTTTGTCCCTTCATTGGAAATAGTTTGTTTAATTTGATCAATATCCTTCTGGATTTCTTACCTGTTGGCTTTAGCATCTAAATCTAAATTGCTATCTTATGCAACTTCATTGTAGAATCGAACTAATACAAATGGGCCTTTTTCTTAATGTTTATATCATAATTATGTTTTTTTTTATAGCAGTGTGGAGTTCCTTTATTGCGTGACATCTAGGATATTTTTCTTCCTATTATCGGGCTTTTTTTTTTTTTTTTTTTTTTATCAATCTTATTAAAAGTATGGTGAACCGAATTTAGTTTGATCCAATCGAAAAAGCTTGCAGTGCGACAATTATAGTGAAAAAATAAATATGGGATTTTTCATAAGATTTGTAGTGGTAGCAAAGAAATCGGGCCTATATATATGATGTATTACATTAAGTTTTGACACTATCAACTTTTAGCTGCCCTAATATCGCTTTGTAATCTTTTTCGAATTTAGTGATTTTATTTTCTTTTGCTCTTTTTCCCTTGTTTTGAGTTTTCACGTAAATTTGTGTGTTCTTGTTCTTTGTTTCTATCATACAATTTTCATAACAAATGTGCGGATTTATAACTTACTGTCCCTTTCTGCCTTCATTTATTGTAATTAAGTTGTGAATTTGTACCATGGCATTTTCGATTCTGATAATGCATGAGCAAATACTAGTCCTTTTCAACCACTCATTGTTTGGTTCTCTTGATGAGTAAATGTACGGATATATATTTTTTCCAAGATACAAGAGATTAATTTTTTGCCGCAGGTTCTTTGAGATTCACGTCTGCATTATCAGTTGCATTGGCGGTTGTATTCCTTGTAATAACTATTGGAATTTCAATTGTTAAGTTGATTAGTGGAGGAGTTACGATGCCGCGATTGCTTCCTGATGTTACCAATTTGTCGTCAGTTATTAAGCTCTTCACAGTTGTCCCCGTTCTGGTCACAGCATATATCTGCCACTTCAATGGTATGCAAACTATTACTTGTTGCTAATTACCCACTATCTTACCCTTTTCTAAGAATTTTAGGTTGATCAAATAAAAAAAGTTAGTTCAGTGCTTCCTACTTTTATAAGAACTAGTCATAAATACAAGCTACGCGTGTGGATATTGCACTTATTATATATATATGTATATATATAGTACAACGATCTATTATAGACATTTACACACGTCTTGGAATACATACAAGGAATAAAAAAAAGAAAAATTAAGAGAGGGGATATAATGTTATATAAAAGAAAAAAGTATGAAAAAAAGCAGAAGAGGATAATGAAAGAAAAGTATATGAAAAGAAAAGGAGAGAGAGCAAGTCTTTGATACTTATAACACATTGCAAAGAGTAGCAAAACATGTCTTATCATTTTTATTTAGGTAATGGAGCTTGATGTTGAAAAAAAAATATATTAGATAGAAAATTATTTGAGAGGTACTATGAAAAAATAGTAGTTGAGATGACTTCAACAAAAAAAATGTTGGAGTATAGACGGATATATTTGAGAAATTTTACCAAAAAACAAAAAGGAGGAGTGCCACATGGCAAATAGAGAGCAAGGGGCATTTCAATATATGCAGAAGATAACATAAAAATCCAAGAAAACCTACTTGAAGACTGTCCTTAATACTTATTTGGACCTTTACTATGGTGAATTAAAATAGGCAGTACTAATATTCCCGAGCGTTTTTCATTTGCAGTTCACAGCATTGAGAATGAACTTGAAGATTCCACACAGATAAAGGCAGTTGTCCAGACTGCGCTTGGTTTGTGCTCCACTGTGTACATAATGACAAGCATTTTTGGGTTCCTTCTATTTGGCGACGGAACTCTTGATGATGTGCTTGCGAACTTCGACACCGATCTTGGAATTCCATACAGTTCCATCCTCAATGATGCTGTTCGTGTTAGCTATGTCGGCCACCTCATGCTCGTATTTCCAATCGTCTTCTACCCGCTGAGACTCAACTTGGATGGCCTCCTCTTTCCCTCGTCAAGGCCCTTGGTTCTGTCCGACACAAGATTTGCATTTGTCACTGTTGGCCTCATTTCTCTTATCTTCTTGGGTGCAAACTTCATTCCCAGCATCTGGGATGCTTTCCAATTCACTGGAGCAACTACTGCAGTCTGCATCGGGTTCATCTTCCCAGCTGCAGTTACTCTCAGGTCAGTGTTCTAATTTTCTTTTTTCTTTCATTCCAAACTTTTCTCTACTTCTATCCTGATTATTAATTCCTTGGAGAGCAATCTATTAGAGGTGACAATTCGTGTCAGCAGATAGTGTCTGTACCAAGAGAAGATTCAATATATACAAAAGAAAAATCTCAATCTTAACACGACCTTTCCTAACGTAGGTTGATAGAAACCGTCCTAACTCATGACGCATGTAACAAGAGACTTTCAATCAACCCACATCTCGAAATCAACACGTAACATTTTGTAACTTTAAGTCTACATTTATACACCAAAATTACATTCAAGTAACATAAAAATTTATTTATTTAAAATTAAATCAGTTCCATACTACAAACTCATCTACTTTATGCTCCTTTTGGTAAGAAGGAAAGAAAATAGAAGGGATGAGAAAATTATGAAGGAAAGAAAACTATAGGGAAAAGAAAGATTTTGATTTTCCTTTTGCTTGTTTGGTATGTGAAGGTGGAAAGAAAATGATTTTTTCTTCTTTTGTTTGGTATTGCAAGGAAAACTAGAGGAATGAAAAAACTACTATTAATACAATTACCATTTTGTCCAAATATTATTTAGCTATTTTTTTAATTTGGTGTCCAAATTTTTTATTGGAATTTTATAAAAAAGGACAACTTGATAACTTCACTTTGTTTGCATTGTTGTCAAACTTTTCCCTTACAAAATCCATCCATATTTAGAAAGATCAATTTTGTTGGGATCTAGATGTCATTTCTTCTACTAATTTTTCCTTTCCATTCTAATTTCTTCTCTATCAAACATCTCATTATGTCAATTTCTATCTTAAAATCTTTTCAATGTTTTCTTTCCTTCTACTTTTCACTCATACCAATCCGAACATTAGTGTTAATTTATATATGGGGCAAAATATTTTTAGAAAATAATAGTGTAATAAGCTACTATTAATTTAGTGTCGAATAGATTGATACAAACACGATTTTTTTTTAATTATATTACTCCGTGAAAAATTGTATTATATTCGTGTTATGTCGTTTTGTTGTAACCCGTATTGCCAACTTATGTCCTAGGACTTGAGCAAACCAGAAACTTTTAAGGTGTAAAATGCCCTTTTATTCTAACACATTGAGGAACATTAGGAACTACTTTTCTTGATAGTGTAATGTTAGGGACATTGTTTTTTCACTCTTCCTGTTTCGTTAATGTTCTTGTTATTTCTCTTGTTGATTCAGAGATCGGCACAATATAGCAACAAAGAAGGACAAGGTGTTGTGTGTATTCATGATTGTCCTTGCTGTGTTCTCAAGCCTGGTCGCCATTTACAGCGATGCCTATGCCTTGTTCAAGAAAAACGCTTCACCGCATGAGGGGTGATTGATGATGATCTCCCATGTCACTTGCTTTCTACAGAAACCTTGCTGGGAGTTCTGGTTGTCTTCTCAACGAAGAAATCTGCTTGGCCGACTCCAGCGGATTTCTAAAAGAAAATCAAAAAGTTTTCTAAGAAGGCTCAATGAGTAAAACAATAGGGATCCTTTGCTCGGTGTAAAAAGGTTACTTAAGAAAAGTGTAAAAAAGTGTGCCATGCAGCCGGAATTCAATTATCCTTTTTTTTCCTCTCTAAATTGCACTGTAATTTATTGTGGAACGATTTATGTAAGTTGAAATACAAATATCTTTATTTGTTTAGACGATCTTTTTATCGTTGTTCCGTTTACTAGTTAGTCACATTTGTTGATTGCCAATGATAAAAGCAACTTAATTTGGATTTCTTAGTTAAAATAATGTTTATGTGCCAAAAGGCTATGGGTTACCAATATTGATCACAAAAGGCATCAGCCTTTGGGTATTCCCTTCTCTTGCCTAGCGCGCAGCTAACGGCACACGCCCAATTCTTAGACGTGTGTTCTGCGGAGCCACTTCTCTGGGCAGCAACCCTGAGTCATTTGATTCCGCAGGTGCGGATGTGGAAACAGTCCCAAATGCTGATCCCACGTTGTACTGTAGAGGCCCACTTCGAGCCTTGAATCACGTCTGCTGTGCAAGGATTTTTTTGTCGCCTTCAACCTTGTTCTCAAAGAGCAATCTTATTCAACCTTATGAGGTTATAATTCCGCTATTAATAAAACAGTAGGAAACAACTTAAAAAATATACTACATGCTAGTAGTTTTATGGCTTTTTTGAGTAGTGGTGTTATAATTTCATGGAAAATGAAAAGGATTTCTCGCTCTCAAATGGTCCACGCTCAGCTGCAGCTCTGCAGCAGGGCTTCCAACACGCTCAACTCCTCCCAACATAAAGTGTTCTTCACCAACTGAGACACTATTGCATACCTGTGTGGACTTTGGGCAGCGTCCATTGGAGTGTGCTGAAGCAACGCCTTAAGCATGAGCAGTGTCACAAGAGAGGGGTTATCAGCGCTGCTCCTTCTCTCGCCTTGAGAGTAGGGCAAAAACTAGGTGGCTAATTCGTCCAACGATTTTGCTCGACGCCAGACCGAGATGTTGGCAGCAACAGAGCAAGCACTACATGTAAATACTTGGTTAACGTTGGAATTGGCAAGTTCATCCATGCAAAATACTATTTTTGTTTGTTCCTCTTGAGAGCCCATTTGTTTGAAAATTTGTTGGTTTCCTGCAAAGAAGTCCCGCGAAACTTTCCAACCTTTATTGTTTTTGCTTTTGTTTCGGGAAAACAAATTTGGATAAGGTACAGCCGTACAACATATAGGCCAAGGCTTATATATGAAATTAATTTTCTAGTTTTTTAAGGACGAATGGCATACCACGTAGTTCGTACATAGCCAGCTAATTAGAGTCTATTGAGAAGGAAAAAAACGTAATATTGTCTATCTTCAAAAAATAATAAAAGAAAAAACTCATTAAGGTATTCTTTTTTATTTACATATTTACATTTTGCTTTGTTTGAAGTTTTCCGTGATTTTATTTGTAGTCTTGTTTATTTTTTTTTGGGTAAAATTATTTGCAGCATTTTGTTTTATTATTAGTGGTCTTGTTTGAGAACTAATAATAAATAAATAAAGTTAAAAAAAAAGTCCATTGGTGAGTGTTTTGTTAGGAGGTTCATTGTTGAGTGTCAAGGTAGGTAAGCACTACATTCATGCTAAATGTTGAAATTTTTATCCTTGAGACAAAATAGTTGTTGAATGGTATAAATCACTTATTAAACTCAGTTTAAAAATTATTGAACTTATTATATTAAATGACTAGTAATACATACTAAATAACTCAATCGCTTACCACTTTTAAAAAATATAAAAACATAATTAATTTTTATTTTTTGGGACGTGGGCTGTTGTGACAAAAGGCAAACTTTATTTTTTGTTGTCGAAAAGTGGAATGTATCAATTTTTAAACTTATGAGAAAGTAATATTAATGCATAACAAGCATTTAGAAGTGGTACTAGGCCTAACTAACTCAATTTGCATACAAATGGATATAAACTGATAGATAAATGCATATGTATAATATTGCTCAAAAAATCTTTCCTCTTTACTAGCCTAGTAGATAAGAATGGGGAGAACGAGAGAAATAATGAGGAGTATAAAGTATCTTTTTTTATGATATTGTTAGATTAAATGTTAATAATTCTTCAAAAAATAAAACTAATAAGTGCACAATTAAAAAAGAAAAATTAATGGCACGGAACTAAGAAAAATAATTAAGAATGGCGTATTAATGGCACGAAACTAACATAAATAATTAAGAATGGCGTTCCCATATTTTTCCTTATTATTATTAACTATACAAAATTGTAGTAAACAACATTTTTTAAAAAATTAAGAAAGTAAACAATATATTAAAATATTGGAAGTAAATAAATACAATATAAATAATTTAATTTTTCTGTACTTAGAAAATAAATATGTAATTACCTCAAATATTTTAAAACATGTTTTTTTTACGGAAAGATGTTTTTTAAAATTTTTTTTCCTGAAAGATTAAAACAAGAATTTTTAAAAAGGAATTAAAACATGTTGTTTACTTTAAATTTTTTTAAAAAAAAGACAAGAGGAGGGAAACAATTTTGAAGAGGAAATAAAAATTAATAGCATAATTTTGAAAAAAAAAATAAATTTATAGCATTTTAATGTGAATTTTATATTTATCAGTAAAAAACTGCGAACACTCCCAAGAAAAGGAGTGAGGGGCTCGATAGTTTTTTGTTTCGAAGTATACCAGTTTTCAAGCCCGGAGTTATATCCCTAAATTACAAAACCCTAACAACTTCTAACGCCTCTTTCTCCTCCCAAATCTCTCTTCCTTTCTGACTCTCTCTCTTCACAACCATACGTTTTGCAAGCACTGAGCAATGATCCGCTGCAACGTGCAGTGATAGAGTCTCCCGAGCCGCTCCATGCAGTGGCGTTATCCGACACCGCTCACGTCGAGTTCTTCTAGCACTTCGTCACCGGCATACATCGTCATGCTCTTCATTGCCGAGAATGTTAGCAATCTGAAGACAACAACTCTCGAGTGATTAAGAAGGACGTGTCCAATTTGGGTTTTGAAGAATAGGGATCTAGAAGGTTGCAAGTGAAGAAAATAAGGGTAAATGTGAGATTTTAACTTTGTTTTTTTAAAGAAATGATGTTTTCTTTCATTCAGGAGAACTTATGCTATCCATTTCCCTAGGTTT
>CAMOHE010047641.1:0-15175 GCA_946598075.1 Artocarpus hirsutus
AGTTTCACTTGCATTATTGTGTGTATGCAGTATGACTTATCACTACATGACATCACAATCTCATAATTCTTGAATCTTAAATCATAATCATGCTTGTCTTGAAGGTGATCAACAATATAATTTAAATATTGCATACATCACACATTAATCATCACATCATCATCATGGCATTTCACATCATGTCATAACATAACATATCATATCATAATATATGCAGTGTAATAAATCACCGATCATGCATTTTCATAAATTTTATGAAAATATTTAAAATTAATTTATTTTTAAACTATTCATACTATAGGCGAGATTCCTACTTACTTGGACTCTAAACTGAACGAGTCCAGTTGCATCTTGTTGTATCTGCAGTCTGCGTAGCATCCTCACCAGTGCTCCTCGAGTAGCCGTGGATGGCTAGGAATGCTCCATAGAGATTCATTATTGCTGAAAACATCATTCTGGACTTCGTTACTGCAGTCTGGATCGCCTCGATTCGTGTGTAGTCGGTACCAGATGATTTTCATCAGAGTAGAATTTGCTCGAACGGAGCACACCATCACATTCAGAGCATCGAAACGAGTCGAGAGGCGATCTCAAATTGTCGATCGGAGGTCCGGATCACAAAAATCCAAGGTGACAATTAACCGATCGTTGACCGACGTTGACTGCCATTGACCGCTGCCAATTGGCTTTGTTGGCAGCTCAGCTCAGGCCTACCCCCCCTAATTTGACCCTTATGAGTCCAATGGCGGTGTCAATTTTGCCCAATTTGGCCTCTAACATAGCCAATCAGAGCTCAAAGTGGGCGGCAAAATGGAGACTCTGATCTCCTATCTCCGACGAAGCTACTACCCAATTGGGTTAGGGCTTTCCTTCCCCGAAGTCCTCTGAGTGATTTCATGCCATCAATTTGGCACAAGACCATCAGGGATGGTGAACCCGACTCTCCCATGGCGGCGGCGACGGGGCTTGTTGTTCTCCGACAATCGGTGGCCCAATGACGAAAATTGACTAAGGCAAAACACTCCACGGGAGGCTCTGAACATTTCCCCTCCTCCAATTTGGGGTGAGGCGGTCAGGAATGACAGCGTCGGTGGCTCACACAGTGGGTCTAAACAGCGTTCATGGAACTCCGATGAGGGTTAGCTGGGTCGTGAAATTGGATGGGGGAAAATCTTCCCCATCCCCCTCTGCCCATGACCGAGTCTTCAATTTGACTCAATGGCGGCGAGATGGCCAAAAACCACCATCCCACGGTGGCTCCATGGCGATGGCTATGGCACTCCGACATACGACCAAGTAAGGGTGAAATTGGACGGGGGGTTTTGCTCACCAAAACCCTCTGAGTCTTTTGGTATGGGCGGTGTATCACAACGTCACCATGAACCGCGGCATCGAGGGGGTGGCACGACGATGAAACATGGTGGCTCTGACAAAGCTCCTTCGACCAAAATTGAGCCGTAAGGTTGGTGCCATTCTCTTCGTCTCTTCATTCTGAGTCCGTTGACACCAAGATCGTGTCGATCGGAGCATGGACGGAGAAGATATCACGTCGAAAAGATTGTGTGTTTTTGTAGCTTCAACCGGCGCATACGGGCTGCTCCGGCGGAGTTATGGGTGGCACGACACACTGTTGGACTCAGCTCCTCGAGACCTTTCCAACGGTGTAGGAGGTGTCAAAAATGGTGGTCGTATTTTGGACTGTGTTTGAGGAGAGAGAGAGTAGAGAGAGAAAGTAGAGAGAGAAGGTGCTTGAGCTGATTTCATTGGCTGTTTTTTTTTTAATTTATAGACAACTTGTGGTCCACACAGTCTAAACCGTGCAGTACCGGGTAGATCAAATTTGATCTGTAACTTTAAAATTTTCATGAACATAACTGTACTTTTTAAAAAGTGCATTTTATTTGTACTCTAAAAATAATCACACAGATTTATAATTTTCTTGTTGTATTATTGTGTTACTACAATATTCAGTTTGACATAGAAATCATTTTCATAAATTTATCCATACTATATGGATTTTGTGATTAAATTTTGAAACAATAAACTTTGATATGTTTGTCTTCAAAGTCGATGATTTAATTATTTTCACAATAGATACACACATATGTATATATGTGTATATGAATTCTAAGAAAAATATTGCGCATTTAAAATTTTGCTTAATATAATTATTTTATTATTATTATTATTATTTATTTATTTAGTATTATTTTTACTTTTAAAAACTTTAAAATTTATAACATATTCTTTTCATTAAAAATTTTCATATTGTAAACTTCAAGTTTCATTTTAAAAACAATAGTTGTAATTTTATAAAAGTTTTGTAAATTAAATTGACTATCCGAAAGCCAATTTAATTTAAATTCTAAACTTAGCACAATTTGTACTTCACGAACTACTTCTTATAAAGAGCTATTTATGGGTCTGAATCTTAGCAATAGATCAGCGTTTGTGGACTCCATCAATGCTGTTCTTCTTCTTCTTATTACTATGACAATTGTTATTATTATTATTGTCATTACAACAATAATAGTAAACTTTCCATAATTATTAATGTGTATAATAATTAGCTATACACATTCAAAACATTGAAATTCTTACATCCTTGAACTTGGTGCTCACCATTTTTAATTTATGGTATAGAGCTCATGATCACTATTGATCTGGGTTTCTTTTACTGAACTATTATCACATAGGAATTTCCACATAATCTTAGTAAGTTGAAAATTCCACTTGCGCCAAATAACATCATCTTTTTGGCTCATGCATGAAATTAATAAATCATAAACTCTTGGTTTAGCACATCAAATAATTATTTTTAATTATTTTAATGTACTATCATAACATTACATTATTACATGTTTCATAAATAAAGCACATAATTTTATGCATTATACAACCTTAAATATTTCTAAATGGTCTTCTCATATTGACCATCAGTTTGTGGGTGAAAGGTTATGGTGAACTTTAACTTTGAGCCCCAATGTGTCTTGAATGCTTTCCAAAATCTTGATGTGAAACGACCATCTCTATCTCAAACGATAGACGTTTTCGGGTCATTAGGCAACATCACTATCTTAGAGACATACAACACGGCTAATCATTCAACATAATAACTAAGCTTTATGGGTAAAATGTGAGTGGACTTGGCTAGTCGATCAATGATTACCCAAATTACATTGTTGTTGTTGGATGTCCTAGGCAATTTGACTACAAAATCCATCATTATTTGTCCTTTTTCCACTCTAGAATGTCGATCTTTTGCAATTCTCTTGTTGGAAGCTATCTGCCTTAACTTTATAAAAATAAGGCTTTTTTATACAAATTCGATAACATTGTTCTTCATTCCAGACCACTAAAAGATCTTTTTCAAATCCTTATACATCTTAGCTACTACTAGAATGACAAAATAAGGCATTTCATGTGTTTCAAAAGGATCTGCTTCCTTTTAATAGAGTATGCCGTCCTTTGAGAGGCTAAACTCTGTTTCCTTCCTTTTAAGGACCACCTCTCTCAACTTAACCAAGGTAAGGTCAAGTTCATGACTGCCCTTCTTATATTCGAGGATGGTCAATTGGAGGGTTAAAGATGATAACTTCCCTAAAATCATCTTGATTCCCTGGTCGTTAATGTCCTTATGTATCGGTTGAGGTAAGAACTGATCACCATTAGCATTGTTGATGACTTTCGAATTAGTGCATTAGCTACCTTGTTTGCTTTCTTAGGGTAATAAAAGATTTTACAATCATAATCCATCACCAATCCTAACCATCTTTGCTACCTCATGTTCAATTCCCTTCGAGTGAAAGTGTACTTAAGGCTATAGTGATCTATATAGTTCTTACACTTTTCTCCTAACAAATAGTGTTGTCATATATCTAGTGCAAAAACTACTATAGCAACCACCAAATCTTGTGTTGTGTAGTTTCTTGCATGATCCTTAAGCTGTCTTGAGGAATATGCAACCAATTTTCCACGTTGCATAAGAACAACCCCTAATCGCATCTAGAAGCGTCGTTGTAAATAACAAAATTTCCTTCTTCTACTTCTAGAATGGATCACACTAGAGCACTAGTAAGCATTCTTTTAAGCTACTAAAAACTCTTTTCACACCTCTTCATCCTTTCATACTTCTTTCTTTTCCGTGTGAGAGCCATGAGCGATGCTACTAGCTTCAAGAATCCTTTTAATAAAACATCGGTGGTATCTCACTAAACCAAGAAAATAGTGAATTTTTATTATACTCTTTAGAGCTAGCTACTTACATATTGCTTCAAACTTTATGGGATCTATTGCAACTCTTTCCTTGGATACCATACATCCCTAAAATTGTACCTTTTCTAGCCAAATTTACACTTCAAAAATATGGCATATAACTGATTCTCCTCCAAGATTTGCAAAGCAATATTTAAGTATTCTTCATGCTCTTTCTTTGTCTTAAAATAGACCAAAATATCATCTATAAAGATGATAATGTACTTGTCTAGGTAGTCTTTAAGTACTCTATTCATCGAATCTACAAATGTTACTGAAGCATTGACCAAATCAAATAGAATTAAGAAGAACTCATAGTGCCTATAACATGTCCTAAAAGCTATCTTAGGCAAGTTTTCTTCTTTAATCCAGAGTTGGTGGTATCTTGATCGCAAGTCGACCAATGAGAAACATGTAGCTCCCTTCAACTGATTAAATAGATCATCGATCCATGGCAGCTTGTGCTTATTCTTGATCACAATCTTATTTAGCTCTCAATAGTCAATACACATCCTTAGTGTATTGGTTTTCTTCTTCATGAACAAAATTGTTGCTCTCGATTTTGAATAACATAAGCATATGAAACCTTTTTCTAATAGCACTTATAGCTACGCCTGAAGCTCCTTGAGTTCTGTTGGGGCCATCCAGTATGGCATCTTAGAAACTGGTGCTAATCCGTATACCAAGTCTATCTCGAGTGAGATTTCTTGTTTTGGAGGCAACCCTGGTAATTCTTCTAGAAATACTTCTAAAAAGTTCTTGACTATTGGAACATTTTTGGTGCTATCTTGATCTCCTTAGTCATATTTACGAAGTTGGCTAGGTTTCCAATGCATCCACTAGCCAACATCTTGCTTGCTTTTGTCACGGACATCATCTATAATGGCTGCTTTGGGGATGTCCCTGTATAGGTAAACTATTCAACCTGAGGAGCTTATATACAACTTTTTGGTATCGACAGTTAATGATGAAATTGTACTTTCTTAGGAAGTCCATTCCTATGATGACGTCAAAATTGCTCATATTGATAATGATTAGATGTATGAACAACTCTCTTCGTAAACAACTACTAGAATGTATCGTAACCAATAATAAGATAGTAGGGTAAAACAAACCAAAAAGGTTGACTTACTCTATCTCCCACCATCTAGATGCTTAACAAACTTAGATGATGCAAATGAATGTGTTGCTTCATAATCAAATAAAGCATAAGCATCTCGTTTGGCTATAGAAGCTGATCTGTCACCACCGTGGAGGTTTTGGCTTTTGTATCATTCTTGGTGTGGGCACATATACGGGCATGGGTTTCTTGGGCTTTTCCTTTGAGAAATTAGGGGTCCATCGATCCTAGCTTGCACTATATATAGATGGTTTCTTAAACTTTTTGCTGATTCTAACTAGACTGATTTTGAGGGATGGAATAACACTGCTTAGCAAAGTGGCCTTCCTTTCCATAGATGTAACAAGTGTTCATCCCAACTCTACACTACCCTAAATGCTTTTTTCCTACACTTAGAGTAAGTAACGCCTGATGACACTTATGTTAATTTAACGTTAGATTATGATATTTTAGTATTATTATTATTTATGATAAGTAAATTAACTTTTTGTTTAGTAATGTCACAGGTGACAGCCTCGTGAGATCGATGTGCTCGGGATGTTCATTATTTATTTTTTTTAGAGTTTCAACTTGCTCTAAATTCATAATCTTTGTAATGCTCTAGGATTATGTATGCATACAGTTATTTCTTGATGATGACATAAATTTTATTGCATTTTTCTTATTTTTATAACATTTATAATGCCATGATAATTAAATGTGTAACATTTTTTTATTATGGCGTTAAGAAGTTATATAATATAAAATGTTCAAGAGAATAATATGAAAATTAATATTTTTGAGGTTGTAGAGTAAATATTATTGTTGTATATAGTACTTATGTATTTTAATTATATTATATTACATTACAATATAATATATTTATATTACATTATTATATTATATTATATTATATATGTATAACGTAAAGAAAGGAAAAGAATAGAGAAAAAGGGCAAAGTTACCGTGCAAAAAAAAAAAGAAAAAAAGAAAAAAAAAGAGAAATTTAATTAGATTAGGATTAGGGTTTTCTATACTTATCTAATCTCTTCTCTCTTATAAACCTATAAATATACCTTTAAGCCACCAAAGTCTTCATTCTCTTAATTTCTAGACAAAGAAAATTCTCTCTCTAAAATTTTCTTAGACACTCTCTCTTTCTTCTTCATTTTTTTTCCCTTCCCTCCCTTGTCTTTCTGCAAACAATTGAATGAAATGTTGGGTTTTCACTTAGATAAATTCAAAAGAATTGAGAAAAATCATTTTAGAGGTAAGAAACTCATTCTATACTATTGTTGAAATTTTATTTCCTTTGTAATTCAACCTTCATAACTTTGTCTACGAATTTCTATTTGTTCTGAAATTTTAGTATGATGTTTATGTGTGTTATGTGATATTCTTCAAAATTTCACGATATTTGGAATTTTCTATGTTGATATATTAAATTTTCATTATTTGCCACTCTTGACCAAACTGTTGCTTATCAGTATTTTGCACAAAAGTATAGTCCATGTTTAAGGGGCAAACAACCTTTGATTTGAACAAAATTTTATAGAGATATTCATGCATATGTTAAGTTATGGTCTGGAAAATTTTGTGGTTACTTGATAAGTATTTTATGAGTTCTTGAATTTTCTTTAAGATAAGTTTTTATGGCTGTCTATTCGGTGAATTTGGGACTTCTTGTTTATGCGACCTATTTGTATGGCTAAACAAATTTATTTCCTAATGAGGCTTTTTATGGTACTATATATATATATTATTAGGTTGTCATAAAAATTTTAAAGTAATTTTATTTTAATTATTGAAATTTTGTGATCGTGTGTTACTCATTGCTTTAGGTAATTAAAGTTTGTTTGGTCTCTGAATTCTAGTGCATGTTTTGAATTGTTGAAAATTTATTTGAAGCTAATTTTTGAATATGTTATAGTTTTGGTGTATTGTGTTAGTATTAGAATTATTATTATCATCACAGAGATTCCTTTATTGTATGTATTTTATATCAATTTGTGATTGCAAAGAGTTGATGATTTGCTTGTTTTGATTAACCTTTCATTAAATCCTAGATTGGAGATATCATATATTTTTATATTTTTGTTATGTAGATCTTTATAGGTATATTTTATTATTAATTAGTATCATGTTAATTATGTGTTTATAATTTTAATTGAGGTTTTATTGGCTTATGAAGTGGTATTGAGTTTTTTAATTCCTCATGCCTACTTTTCATACAAACATCTGATAGTTATTATGTTTTAATAACTTTCAATTCTGTATTGCTCTGTAATATTTTCTTATATTTTTCTCAAATACAAGACATCTTTAGCTTTCTTTTGGCTTTTGAATCACTTGAATGGGAGTTTTTTTTTTTTTAAATAGTTATGATTTTTCAAATATGACCATAAAAGATGTATAGTTTTACACTGACCCAAAAGTTAGATTAACTTTTGAGGACTTTTTCTTCATGCAAATTATTGTCAAAATATATGTGCAATATATCAAATTTTTTGTTTTTTAGTTTAGTTTCTAATGCTGCTGGTCTTGACTAATTTGGAGTTAAGATGAAATTATTATGAATTTTTAAGTGAATAAAGGTCATTCTACCTACTTTTGGGAATTATGCCCTAGGTTCATAAATTGTGATTTTGTGCTTTTTAATATTATTACGTGATAACGTGATGTTTAATGATAGTATGAGATGTTTATATATTGTTAATAGTATTGCTAGTGACTTAAGGTCAATATGATTGTTTGACATAAACACTCCAAAAGGCGAGCACTCTGAGAACTGCAGCAATATCACCCAAGTTAAAGTTTAGTAAGCAAGCAAGACAAGTAAATACAATCTCACCTGCACCATGATAGAAGTTTATGAAAAGGTTTTGAGAACATGTTTTATGATGATTCTTAAGTTTGTTTTTATATGTGGTTTTTCTTATGAAAACACTTATTACAACAAGAAAGTTTAACGAATCTTTTAATGATGAGGTATGTTAAAAGTATATCTATATATATGTATCACTTAATTAAGTGTTACACACCCTATGTTTATATTTATGTTTATGATGTCCTAAAAGTTGGACTTGTCATGTTTGGTTTGGGATTAGCTATCCCTTTCCTCTCATGACGGCGTGCCTATAATGATGATGTTTATGGTGCAACACTCGAGCCCTAAAGATAAAATAAATGAAGTTTTTAATATGGATAATAATAATGAAAGATATATTCTATATAAAATTGTGCCAAGTGTACTATTATGTTATTGATGATTATGATTATGATGTTTCATAAAAATGTTCGTAAAATATTTTATGTTGTGAAATAGGAAAGTGCACTTACTAAGCTTTTGCTTACTTAGTTTATAATCATGTTGCAGATAAAGGCAAGAGGACCATGGAATAAGTGGAGGGCATGGACGGGCATATGGGCTATCAATGATGGATTGGAAATGGAAGAACGTTGAGAAAGAATAATTTTTTTCTGAACTATGTTTTTATTTCTTTGAATGCTTAAATTTTCACACTATTAACTAAAAAGACTTATTTTACATTTATTTTGATTTTGCAGAAGTTCGGTTTACCGAACTGTTTAAACAGATTTTAAAATTTGTTTTGAAATTTTATTTGAATTATGGTTTTGTTAATTTGGCATTGATAAACTACGAAAAAAAATGGATTTGAAACATTTGGAATATTTTTTAAAAAAATTTATTGCATAAATCTTGGGATATGTTTATCAAGTTGTGTTTAAATTTAAATAGTTTATTTTATAAATAATGATAGCAAGGATGAAAATAACGATTATTGTGACGTCCATAAGAGGGCGTTACATAGTTATTGTTTCCATTTCCACTATTATTCTTTTTCTCAAGCTAATCATTCTGGTTGCCATGGTTGTTATTTCCCTTCCTCGCATTGTTATTCAGACCTTGCTATTTGTTACCTTGGCTTGAGTTACTACCCTAGGCTTTCTGTTGAGATTCTAGGTTTTGTTTCACTATTGCCTTTTCTTCCTTCTTGGCCTTACAATCTAATGAGTTTTTGCAGCTCATCGGTCCCGCTTGTTGTCCCACTTATTCCAGTGGCCTAGATCGCATTGCACGTGTCCATTTAGTCACCGAGAAGTAACAAATCACATCCAAAAACTCAAAATCTCAAGAGTTGAGCACGTCCAAATTGGAAGAAAAAGTTAAATTTAAAATGTCAAGTTGCAATTTTGGAGCAACAGTTTCAACAAAATAAATGGTCAAAAAATTATAAAAAATGTAAATAGTTGTTCATCCTTTGCCTATAAATACCGGGGGTTTTCTTGCATTTCTTCACACCTTTTTGGAGAAAAAAAATTACCATTTAAAATTTATTTTTAGTTTTTAGTTTTGGTTTTAGTTTTAGAATCTAAAACTAAATTATAAAATATTGTCTAGGTTATATTATAATATTTTCAATTTTTTTGATATTATGAGTGCTTTTATATTAAATATATCTTTTTATTTTTTCCTTTTAGCTGAGGAAAGATGGGAAAATTCTAGCAAAATTATCTTAAATATTTTTAGTTTTTCTAAGTAGTTACAATGCTAAAATATTCTCTCACAAAACCGATAATTTTACTATTATTTTAGCTAGAGTTCTTGTAAAATTAGAGTTTGATTTATGATCGGTATAGTCTGGCATGAATAATGCTTGGAAGAACCTTCATTAGTCATCAACATGAAATGGAATGGTAAATGCTTAACTTATTATTTTATTTGTTATTTTATTTAAGTAATATTAAAATCATGCATATTTATTAAGTTGAGTTTTTGTCACATTATAGACATGGATTAACACAATAAGTGCTTGGTAGTGCTTGATTTATGGTCGATAGAAGATGGCATATTACATTCTTAAACCTTTTAATAAATAATTTAGAAAGCTAAAATATAGTTATGTTAATGGTCAAAATTAAACCTTTGATCCTTAGTACTACTATTATATTGTTGTTAGTCTTTCAAATTTGTTATACTTATTATTAAAGTTTCCATCTTTGTTAGCCACATTTGTTGTTGTTGAAATTCCAAAATCATGAAAAACTAAAAATAAAAAAATGTTATAAAAATGTGTAAATATTGATTACACAATTCACTTAAAATTTTATATTTTAAATACATACCATTGAAGTACTTTTTTACAGCTAATTTGTCCCTATTAAAATCATTACCCTCAAATATGCTTAAATTCTCTTACAATTGTATACTACCTTCGTATGGAATGTAGTTTTCATAAATAACTTTTTTTTATTTACCTCACTATTCAACTGAAATAACTCTCTCAAATAATCAGTCAACAAAGAACTAATAGTATGTTTGAAAACACCGATTCCAACTAAAAAGTTTTGGTTTAAACTAGTTTTAATATAATATTTTATTCTATAAAATTAAAATTGCTACAATTATGTCAATTTAAATCTTTTGTTTGAACCATGTATCTAAACAAGTATTATACTTTTTTTAATAAAAAAATTCAACAAATTAGGCATGAGCATGCATAAGCACGTGCTTCTAAACTAGTTTGAAAAGAAGGCACATTAGAAGATTATACGAAAAGGTCCATTCATGCGAGAGTCCTTTTCAAGTAGAGGGGTCTTTTAAGTCGATGACACATCCAGCCATTGGAGCAAGACTTCTGTGGCCCAAAAAAAAAAAAAAAACCCACACACATAGTGATAATGATGAAGTTATTGATTAAATTTTCTCAATAGTGAAGAAAAATGGGTATTATTTTTACTAAAACCATTCTGAAAATACACAATATTATTTATTATGATGCAAAGCGTTAGAGATGATCATCTCAGACAAACTCATACAACATCAAGGCACAAAAACCTGACTATACGCATGCAAAATATAATATATACAACTATTTGGGAAAACTCTCTCTTTCATGTTGAGAAGAATAATCGATATCCAGGTACTCATGCAGCAGCTTCTTGTTGCATTTGAAATGAACTGCATAAACATGCAATTGTGGAAAAAACAAGATTAAAGAGGTAAGCATCTAGGCCAATGTGAAATTTTCACGATATGATTTTTTGCATTTGAGGACATAGTTAGAATTTGCGCTAATAATCACCCGACAGCTCTTAAGGTTTCAAGTTTTTGCTCCAACTACAGTATTTTCTCTCACATAATTTGAATTAAAAGTTAATTATAACTATAAAATGTAGTTCTGACTATATTCTCACCAATGTCCTATTTGATTCACTAATGCAGTAATCTACGACATCTCCTAAGGTTACAAGTTTTTGCTCCTGACATGTTCAAGGCCTTAACTGTTTTCAACCAAACATCATCAAATAATTTCTAAGCTAACAATTCCAAAAATAGAAAGGAGAGATAAATAAGAGACAAATGACTATATAAGCTTCTTTAGTTAATGAAATGGCAGGGAGAAAGAAAAGAAATGACTTCCAGAGAAGTATGTACCTACGCAACACATTTCCATTTTTCCCTGTTCATGTCTAACTAGAAAAATTATAACTTGAAGCTTACAAATCTAAAGAAATAACTTAAATCCTATAATTTGTAATCCTGATATTTTTATCTTGTTCTCCATCAGAGGATGCTGAAGAGCACAGGTTTCAAGTCTTACAACAGGACTTTCCTTCTCAAACTAGAATAGCATTTAAGGTATTTGGAAAGCTAATACGAACCATTGATTTGAACTTAAAATACTGTAGTAATTCAAATTTTGTGAGAGAACACATTGTAGCAAGCTTGGTTTAAACCAAAAGTCTTTTGTTTAAACCAAGTCCCCAAACGGGTTAATTATTTTTCACACCAGGAGTGTAGTGTTCATTGTTTACTAAGTAGAAACATGAAAATGCTGATATTTATTTTAATATATTTGGCTACCTACAATGATATTTTAGAATCTAGCATTGCTGAAGTTTCTCAGAAGAGTCTCATGCTTCTTGGTTAGCTGTAATATATTTTTGAATCAGAGACAACAACAAAACTAAACAAATTTTATAAAAATAAGACAAAGTAAACTTGGAAATTCTCAGATACATATGCCTCATCAATCTTATTAAAGTGGCAAACAACTGGACATCTGCTTCAAACAAAGTGTTCCCACATATGTACCTCTGCTTGTCAAGTATCTCCTCGCAATTGTCCAAAGCTTCATACAAATTTGTCACTGCTTGCCATGAGTGAGGAAAAAACAGAAATATATATAGGAAGTAACTATAAATGGATTCATTTCAAAAACATGAACACCAAAAACTACATCATGAGGCCTCAGTATTGCCTGCTGCATGCAATACACTTACATCATCATATGGTCCTTGCTTCCTTGCAAAGCCGCATTTGTAAACGCCGCTATGTATTATATCATATATCTATTCATTGGTCTGATCAACATTGGCTTGCAAATGTGGAGGATATAGGTCCAAATCTGTATTCTCTACTATGTCATTTTACTCAATATTAAACATTTGAATTATCTCCGAGCTCTCGTTACTAACAATAGTCTTGAGTTTCTTATCCCACAGGACCTATCAAAGAGTAAGGGTCCGCATATATGGTTGGTTAAATTCAGAAATATATGAGAACAATGATGCTATCATACTAATAACAGCAAAGACACAAATATATAAGAATATGTAGCACCGAAACGGTCTAGTTTTCGGTGTAGTTTGTACTTGCAAGTTCTTTGATGCTTTTGCTCCATTCAAAGGGTCAGGTTTAGCTCCCAGCTTCTCTGTATCTGAAACAAGAAAAAATCCCACATGTGTTTGACTGCCTGAGCGATAAGTTAAACGCACAAGATTAATTCATTTTAGATCGAATAAATGTGCACATCATTTAAGGCGAGTTATAAAAACATACTGCAAAGCAGATGGCTTTCTCAAGTCCTTTGATCTTCAAGTATGCAGGGCACCTAGATGCCCAGGGATAAGCATACGAAATGTATAGATGATATCTCTCAAATTCGATCGAGAATTGGGCGTTTGGGTCTCGTGAAATGAATTTACGAAACGTGGATGCAGTTCTTGCAAATGCACCTGAATCTGACTACTCATCCAATGCAGATCGAGCCATTTGAATAGAATGCTAAAGGATCCATGTATGCAGAAATTAGTTTTACTTTTTCTTCCTTCCACTTGATTAATTTTTCAAATTACTGTAGTTGAAATATAAAATAAAATAAAGAAATCCTTGTTAAAGATAAAGTGAAGAAAAAACAATCAAACAAGGACACACAAGATTATAATAATACTCTATCTCAATATACCAGGAACATCCACTTTTAAATGTTGCAGTATTTCACTATGATGTAGAAGAAGATTACAACATAAATCACACACTTCATGCCTTTCAGTATAATATGTCATAGATAGTTAGCTTATTAAAGCTTCGTAATTTAATATATTTGAGAGTGTAGCTCTAAGTTTTTAATGCAGTAGCATTAGAGTTGATAATTATAAAATATATATTTGAGATATTGTATTTTTTAATTATAAGAGCTTAACTATATATGTCCATTGGGTCCTCTTTACTAGCTCATTATAAATTCTGTAATGATATGGCATATTTTTCCTACATATTATTTTTCCTACTAATGGTGACTTATGTTTAATTATCAGACTGGTTGAAATTCGATAAAAATAGATTTAATAATTCATGTTAGTTTATTAGTTGAATTAATTTTATAAATTAATTCAAGATAAACATTTTGAATTATTTGGATAATATTTTATTTTTTATAAGATTATCTAGATATGATTGTTTTTATTAAATAATTTCTCTATTAGGTTATTTGAATTAAAATTGAGGCTCTATTTAAGATTTTTTGGTAGAAAATAAGATATTTCCTCCACATATATATATATATATATATATAAGTTTTTGTAGTACTGTAACTGTGTATTTTCCAGTGTAGTTTGTACTTGCAAGCTTATAAAGTTCTCTGACGCTTTTTGCTCTACAAATGGTCAGGTTCAGCTCCTGGTTCTTCTATCTCTGATACAGGAAAAACCCACCCCATGTGTTCATCACATTGTTTGGTTCTTTACCATATGGGTTTGACTGCCTGTGCAACAAGTTCAATGTGCAAGATTACTTCATTTTAAATACAATAAATGTGCACATCACTTAGGCAAGTTACAAAAACGTGCTATAAAGCTGATGGCCTTCTCAACTCATTTCATCTTCAAGTCTGCAAGGCACCTAGAAGGCCAGGGACAAGCATACGAAATGTACAGGTGATATCTCCCAGATTCAACCGGGAATTGGGCATTTGGGTCTCGTGAAATGAAGTTATGAAACGTGGATGCAGTTCTTACAAATGCACTAGAATTTGAGATCTCATCCAATGCAGATTGAGCCATTTGAACAGAATGCTACTAGAATCCATGTATGCAAAAATTAGTTATACCTTTTCTTCCTTCCACTTGACTAATTTTTCAAATTACAGTAGTTGAAATATAAAATCAAATAAAGGAATGTTTGTTAAGATAAAGTGAAGAAAAAACAATCAAACAAGGACACACAAGATTTATAATAGGAATTCTCTCTCAATATACTAGCAACATCCACTTTTAAACGCTGCAGTATTTCGCTACGATATAAAAGAAGATTACAACATAAATCACACACTTCATGCCTTTTAGACTCTGTGTTTTTCTCTCTAAGCCTTAACACTAAAATGGGCATACCCCGATTTAAGCAAAACCAGGACAATCAAAAATAAAATTGTGAATTTCTAACTTGACATCAAAGTTAATACCAAAAAAGATCTATATTCCCATACAATTATATATGACTAACACAAATAAATTTCA
>CAMOHE010047641.1:21232-32496 GCA_946598075.1 Artocarpus hirsutus
TTATAAATTTTGTGAATGTGTTTTTATTATTTTATAAATTTTTCTTCCGCACTTGAAGCTTTAAAACTTGTTATCAAAATTTTTTTTAAAGGTTCGGCCTGCCGACCATACTGGTCAGACTGCCGAAGTTTTCCAATCGGCCTGCCGGTTGCCAAGCATCGGCCTGTCGATCTTGTATTTTTGAAAACCACATTCTGCAAGGCCTTGGACGGCCTGCCGATGGGTGACCTTCAGCCTGCCGGTTTAGTTCGGCCTGTCGAAATCCAAAGTTCGGCCTGCCGGCCGAGACATGTTCAAAGAATTTTATATTTTGTTTTTCAAAGACCATTTAATTTTTAAATGATATTAGCAAACTATTTATACAATGTCTATGGAAAAGCAAATTGTTATAATTAAGAAAAATTATAATTTCTTATAAATTGTATTTTTGTATAAAAAAAAATGTATGTAAAGATCCTGGGAATGTTTTTCCAAACTATGATTTCAAATGCACGTTAATAATTACAATAGTTTGCTTCAATTAATATTTTAAAGAATGAATGTAACGACATCTGTGACGTCTGAAAAGGGGGCGTTACATAATAACTAAAGTTTAGTGTTAAAAAATCACATTCTAAAATAGCATTTGAATTTGATAAACTAGCAAACTATAGATTCTTATGGTTTTTCAAGTGCTACAATTTCTCTATTAGTCATTAATTAGAATTTTGTAGCCAAATGAGCTTTTTTTTTTTTTTTTTTTGTAAACTATTACCAAAAGGCACCTTTTGTTAGTTTTAAAAGTAACCGTAAATCTATTTGTTAGAGACAATTTGTTTAAAAATTTTCTTCACTAAATTTTCTAATTTTAGCAAGTTCAAGAGATTCCATGTTTTTATTCCATGTTTTTAACAAAAATCAATTTTATGTCTTTAGCATACTCGTTTTTAATAATTTTTATAAACTTTACCGATTTAATAGTTTTCTTAAAAAAGTTTCGACTCTTTTTATAGACATGCTTTAAAGTCTAGTTTAGGGGTAGATTCTTTAAAAAAAAAATTTCACAAAATTATGATTCAGTCTTTTTGAAGGTCATTTTTATCAAAAACAAAAACCATACTTACTTTACTGGTTAAAAACAAATAGTTTTTTAATTCTGCCTGTAACAGTATCTTAGAGGTGGATTTTCAAAATTCTTTCTTCATAATAGTTCTTTGTCACGTAGAAATCTAAAACTTTCTGTCTAGAACTATATTTTAGAAGTAGATTATGAAAAAAAATTTCATCATGGAAGTTCTTCATCTCATCGAGATCTAAAAGTTTTATGTTTTGTAAAAATTAAAATTTGGCCTCAAAATGGTATGTTTATGCTAGAAACTATTGTTGCCCACATTTTAAAGTTTTTGAGTAGTTTTTTCATTGCTGCGTGCAGTTTTAAGAAATGGCCTGAGAACCTGACCTCGAGTCGAAACTATGGAAAGACTTAGTCATAGAGATTTTTAAAAAACATCAAAATCTAAAAATTTCATGTATAGAAAAAATTCAAAATCAGATTTTAAAAGTTTCATTTTTGCACTAAAAGTAAGCGTAGGAATTTTTCCCAAACACAAAACATACTAAACCTAACTAAACTATGCTTAACATACATAAATTTAAATAATCACAATTTAAGCTTATAAAAACCATAATAAACACCACATAAAACATATTACATGCCATAAACTACAAATAATCATAAACTGACTAAAAGCATAAACTTGATCATGCTTAAAAATAGAAGAGAGTGGTTGAGAAAATACCCTTGAAGGCACTATTGAAAAACTCCTCCTAGATCTCCTCTTCTCCATCAATATTTTGGCTAGTGATTTTGTGTATGAGATTGGAGAAATTTTGAGAGAGTAAACTAGAGGGAAACTAGCTTCTTAGAGGAAAAATGAGAGAGGAAATGAGCAAAAATGCGATAATCATGGATACTTAGCTTCTTTGAAATTAAAAGGTCTATTGATGGACAATTCGATAATCATACTTAGTCCCTTGATATAATATTGTTAAGCTTCTAAATAGGATTAAATGAGCTAGAATTTTGTGTTTAGTGGCATAAGGATTGGCACCAAAGACTAAGAAAAAGGGAAAAAAATCTAGCTCATTATGACACTAAGGACATCATCAAATCAACACTAATCAAGGTCATTTCTTGTACTTGATCTTATCTTCAAAGATTCCACACAATAGATATATTTTATTTAGGCTGGGGTGACTCAGTTAGCTAATCGAAAATTTGGTTTCTGTCTAGCTTCTTTTCACTACTTACTCACAGTCCGACACTAATATCCGACTAAATCGCTATCAATATTAATTCTTACTCACACGGTATGATTGTACTATTTTAACTCTTAAAATTATTTTTAGACCTTATATAAAGCTTAGCCTCAATAATGACAGAGTTTTTCAACAATCTCGAGCTCGGATAGCATTTTTTCCCTAAAATTCTACTCGCGTTACTCTGAATTTTAACTAATAGACAGTTTAGGATTTGCTATGTGTTAGAGTATTTCTAGGTATACTACTAATATCATACTACACTTGAAAATTCTTATAATTAAAATTCTTAAGTTATTTATTAATTAAAATTTCTTTCGGCTTAAATCATATTGAGAATTATTAACCAAATTATTTAATCATAAAAAGTTGATAAATTTAACATTAAAATTTTAGAATATTTATATTAATTCCATAAATACTTCAGTCACAAAAATCAAACAAAATATTTTTTAGGAAAATCCTGGAGTTAAATATGTAAATTACTTTATTTAATTCTAGAATTAACTTGGCCATTACAATCTACCCCTTAAGAATTTTCGTCTTGAAAGTTGTAGCTTTTCCTCATATCTTTTTTGCATTCCCAAGTAGCTTCCTCAACATTGTGATTTCATCACAAAACTTTAACTAGAGGGATCACTTTGTTCCTTAAGGTTTTCTCCTCATGAACAAAAGCCAAAATCTACACTAGTTTCTCTTCATAAGATAGATCTGCATGTATCTCAACTAGTTACTGGTGTAGCACAAGTGACGTGCCTAGCACATACTTATTCAATATTGCTACATGAAAAACATGTGCATAGAAGCTAACTTCGTCGGTAATGCTGGTCGGCACACAACCCTACCAATCCTCTCTAAGATCTTGAAAGGTCCAATGTGTCTAGGACTAAGTTTTCCTCTCTTACCAAATCTCATCATGCTTTTCATTAGAGCAACTTTTAGGAAGACTAAGTCTCCCACCTGAAACTCTAAAGGTCTAGTGCACTTGACCGTATAATTCTTTTGATGACTGTGAGTTGTGTCTCATCTTTCCCAAATTTCTCTTACATCCTCCATGGTTCTCCTGATGAAATTTGTGGTCTCTAAAAGCTTTTCACCAGGTTCATGCTAATAAATTGGGGATCTATGCTTTCTCCTGTAAAGAGATTTGAATGGTGCCATGCCTTCTGATGTGTAATAACTATTGCTTTATAAAGACTATATTAAGGGTAACTTCTTATCCTAGTTTCCTTTGAAATCCCTGACACATGCTCTTAATATAACCTTTAAAGTCTGAATGGTCTTCTCAGATTGACCATCAGTTTGTGGGTGAAATGTTATGTTGAACTTTAACTTAGAGCCCATTGTGTCTTGAAACGCTCTTCCAAAATCCCAACGTGAAACGACCATCTCTATCTCAAATGATAGACTTTGGTACTCCATGCAATGTCACTATCTTAGAGACATACAACTTGGCTAATCATTCAACATAATAACTAAGCTTGATGGGTAGAATGTGAGTCGACTTGGCTAGTCGATCAACGATTACCCAAATTGCATTGTTGTTGTTGGATGTCCTAGGCAATCTAACTACAAAATCCACCGTTAAATGATCCCTTATCCACTCTAGAATGTCGATCTTTTGCAATTCTCTTGCTGGAAGCTAATAATTGCCTTAACTTTATAAGAGGTAAGGCTTTTTAATACAAATTTGATAACATCTTTCTTCATTTTAGGCCACTAAAAGATCTTTTCCAAATCCTTATACATCTTAGCTGCTACTAGATGGACAGAATAAGGCATTTCATGTGTTTCAAAAGGATCTACTTCCTTTTGATAAATTATGTCGTCCTCAAGAGGCTAAACTCTGTTTCCTTTCCTCTAAGGACCTCCTCTCTCAACTTAACCAACATAAGGTCAAGTTCATGACTGCCCTTCTTATATTCAAGGATGGTTGATTAGAGGGTTAAAGATGAAAACTTCCCTAAAATCATTTTTGATTCCAAGGTCGTTAATGTCCATATGTATCGGTTAAGGTGAAGAACTAATTGCCATTAGCATTGTTGATGACTTTTGACTTAGTGCATCAGCTACCTTGTTTGCTTTCTTAGGGTAATTAAAGATTTTACAATCATAATCCATCACCAATCTTAACCATCTTTACTACCTCATGTTCAGATCCTTCCGAGTGAAAATGTACTTAAGGCTCTAGTGATCTATATAAATTCTTATACTTTTCTGCTTATAGATAATGTCATCATATTTATAGTGCAAAAACTACTATAGCGACCTCTAAATCATGTGTTGCATAGCTTTTCGCATGATCCTTAAGCTGTCTTGAGGCAAATGCAACCAATTTTCCACCTTGCATAAGAACAACCCCTAATCCCATCGTAGAAGTGTTGTTGTAAATAACAAAATCTCCTTCTTCTACGTCTAGCACTAGTAAGCATTCTTTTCTGCTACTAAAACTCTTTTCACACCTCTTCATCCTTTCATACTTCTTTTCTTTTCATGTAAATCTTATGTTCTAAGATCGAGGATCCTAGTTAAGTCATAAATTGACTTTTAGTAGCTTATAGACGTTACACTTTGACCCTTAGCCATGAACCTATTTGGCTGCATCATATATATGGACTCATCAAGATAGCCATTCAAAAAGGCCATCTTGACATCCATTTTTCAAATCTTGTAGTCAAGAGTCACAGCAATGCTTAAGAAAATGTGGATGGACTTAAGCATGGCTACAAATGAAAAGGTTACCTCGTAATCGATTCTTTCCTTTTGCATGTATCCCTCAGTGACTAGTCTAGCCTTATAGGTTTTGGCTGCATCATATATATGGACTCATCAAGATAGCCATTCAAAAAGGCCATCTTGACATCCATTTTTCAAATCTTGTAGTCAAGAGTCACAGCAATGCTTAAGAAAATGTGGATGGACTTAAGCATGGCTACAAATGAAAAGGTTACCTCGTAATTGATTCTTTCCTTTTGCATGTATCCCTCAGTGACCAGTCTAGCCTTATAGGTTTCGACTTTTCCATTTGCTCCTCTCTTTCTCTTATAGATCCATTTACACCCTACGGATTTAACCCCTTTAGGAAGATCCATAAGTTCCCAAACCTGATTAGTCTCCATACACTTCATCTCAGTGTTCATGGCTTCTGTCTAAAGCTTTGAATCAACATCCTCTATAGCCTCTGCATAAGTGTAAGGATCCCTATCATGTTCAACTGATTCAGCCAAATAGACTTCACCATTGAACATATACCTCTTAGGTTGATGCCTGATCCACCCATTCTAGGCTTCACCAATGTTCATGGTTTTTCTACATCGAGTGGGAGGATTGAACGTCAAGCCAAGATGTATATGTTCAATGATGAAGCCTATTTGGTTGAACCGATTAAACATGATAGGGATCCTTACACTTATGAAGAGTCCATGGAGGATGTTGATTCAAAGCTCTAGAGAGAAGCCATGAATACTGAGATAAAGTCTATGGAGACTAATCGAGGTTGGGAACTTGTGGATTTTCCTAAAGGAGCAAAACAGGGTGTAAATCGATGTACAAGAGAAAGAAAGGAGTAGATGGAAAAGTCAAAACCTATAAAGCTAGACTAGTAGCTATGGGATACACGTAAAAGGAAGGCATCAATTACGAGGAAACCTTTTCACCTATAGCCATGCTTAAATCCATCCATAGTTGCCGCTCTAGACTACGAGATTTGGTAAACGGATGTCAAGACAGTGTTTCTAAATGGCTATCCTGATGAGTCCATATATGTGGTATAGCCAAACAGGTTCAAGGCCAAGGCTTAAGATGATAAGGTTTATAAGCTGCTAAAGTCAATTTATGGACTTAAACAGGCTTCCCATTCTTAGAACATAAGATTTGATCAGGTGATCAAGACTTATGGGTTCAAACAAAACATGGACAAACCATGTGTTTACAAACACATTAAGGATGGGAAGGTGGTTTTTCTACTGCTTTATGTAGAAGACATTCTACTAAATGGCAATGATGTTAGGGTGTTGTCATTGGTCAAATTATAGTTGACCAAGTAGTTTGACATGAGAAATTTAGGTGAAGCTCATTATATTCTCAGTATCCAGTTCTTTAAGGATAGGAAGAATAAAATGATAGCTTTATCCTAAGTAGCCAACATAGATAAAATTATTAAGAGGTGTGCAATGTGGAATTTCAAGATAGGTAGACAACCTTCTAGGCCCAGAATTACTCTTTCTAAGAAAGACTCACCAAAGTCAGATGAAGAAAGAGAATACATGAAGAAGGTGCCTTATTCTTCGATAGTGGGTAGTTTCATGTATGCTATGCCTTGCACATGAGTAAACATTTGTTATGTGATCAGGATAGTAAGTCGATTTCAGTCGGATCCAAGACCAAACCACTAGGTTGTAGTCAAGCATATCTTCAAGTACCTAAGAAGGACTTAAGGGTATATGCAGGTGTATTCGAGTGAGGATCTAACACCTCTAGGATACATTGATTTGGATTTTCAATCCTATCTAAATTCAAGAAGATCAACTTCTGGTTTTGTGTTTACATTGGGTGTCGATGCCATTGTTTGGAGAAGTGTTAAGCAAGATTGTACGTCAGTTTCAACGATGGAAGCCGAGTATGTGCTAGCCAATGATGCTTTAAATGAAGCAGTATGGCTTTGCAAGTTTCTTAGGGATCTTGAGTTAGTTCTTAGTATGGATAAGTAGGCATCACAATATTGTGATAACACTGCAATGATAGCTAAGGATAAGGAACCAATACTTCACAAGATAAGTAAGCATATTCATCGAAAGTATCATGTGATAAAGGACTTCGTTGAGGGCAGGTATGTTGTTGTATGCAAAATTGCATCTAAGGACAATTTAGTTTATCCATTCACTAAGACACTAAATATGAGGGTTTTCAAGAGGCATGTGGAAGCTATGGGGATACGAAATATGTCATATTTACTCACTTAGTGTAAGTGGGAGATTGTTAGATATGAACCCCTAAGGAGTAAAATGTTGTAATATGTTTTTAGAGACATTTTATCAATAAAGAATTTATTTATTGTTTATATGCCCAATATTGTCCTCTTTACATTCATATCTATTGAATGTATGATAAGCAAATAAAAGTCTGAGACTGTCAATCAAAACCTTTAAGAATTATGCATATGATGAATGGATTATGCGAAAGACAAGATTTTAAAGGTAATGGTCTAAATTATAAGATCCATAATCGAGAGAATAAATTTGGGCGCTTTATTCATGCTAAGGTTGTTATGTTGTCTACGTCCCTAATGGGAGATGGCTTGTTTTGGCCATTAGAGTGGGACTCGTGAGTAGAAACATTGGTACATTGTTATAGGTGATGATATATTGGATCGGGACAAAAGATTGAATTAATTTGGATTAATATTTCTGTTTGTGCAAATCAATTCACTTTAGATAATTATATATGTTGTATCTTAATCCTGAAATGACTAATGGGCCTGTTTTTTTGACTTATGTCTTTTGATATACCAAAGGGTGACATCCTGACTTTATGATGGTATGTATAATGATATGTTGGAGCATGACTACTGATAGTGTAGACATGTTATTCATAGATATGGAATCTATAGCTCTTTTACAATAGTTAATGATATCTCCTATATGCGTTATCCTGTAATTCAAAGACTAGAGTGCTTAGCCATTTGGTTGCGTAAGTGTAACCAAATGATATACTATTTATGGGCAGTAAATTTTTCAATGGTGAGATAACAGAACGTAAGATAAAAATAATCTAGAAAGTAAGACGGAATTTATCCTTAAGCTGATTATGAATATTCTATGGGTATATGACACATTATGATATGTCATGGACACTTAGCTTACTTGAAGCTTTGAAATTTTATATAGTTTAAGAGTGCAGCTTTAAGCTTTTAATAGAGTAGCATTAGAGTTGATAATTATAAAATATATATCTAGGATATCCTATTTTATAATTGTCGAAGCTTGGACTATATAGGTCCATCAGGTCCCTTTTTGTTAGCTCATAATTAATCCTGTAACACTATGGCATGCTTTTCAAACAAATTGGTGTGTTATGTTAAATTATTAGATTGGCTAAAATTCAATAGGATTAGATAATTCTTGTTTGTTTATCGATTGAATTAATTTTGTAAATTAATTCAAGATAAACATGTTGAATTATCAAGAATGTTTAATTTTCTATGTGATTATCTAGATATGATTGTTTTGATCAAATAACTTCTCTATTGGGTTATTTGAATTCAAATTGAGGCTCTATCTAAGAATCTCGGGTGGAAAATAAAAGATTCTCTAGGATCATATTATCGCAAATTCGACAGGCTAATTTTCTAATTCAGCTACTGATGGGGTAAGTTTGGCAGGCCGATGGATAAGTTCGGGTTGTCGATCTAGCGATTATCTAAGTACATATTTTAGACACGATTTTCATTAAAAGTTGATCTAGATTCTACCTCTATAAATAAAAGGTGAGCTTTCTGATAACAATTAACCCCAAGTCTAATCTCTATAAATAGGGAGTGAGTTTTTTTAGTTATTTGGATTAGTTGAGAAGTTTAGAGTGAGTACTCTAGTATTAGAAACTCTTAAACTCCTTAAGAGCCACTGTTCATAATCACGAACCTTAGCTCTAGGTCTTCTCAATTGGTTGAAAGGAGAGTCAGTGGTGGAAGAGCTATACGATGCGTGCCCACTTACACTCTGATCATAGATAGAGAATAGCAAAGAAAACCACTTGGTTGAGGCTCTTTTAGAATGTTCTTCTCTTCACTGATTACTAGTGCTCTTCAGCATACAAAAGGTTGTAAGATCTATCATTACTTTATGTATGTAACATGTCAAACTTGTGTTTTGGACAATAATCTGATTCAAAATTTTTAAAATTGCACTACGTACTCATTTTCCAACAACTGGTATCAGAGCCATGGTTTTTATGTAAATTTACGAGTTTGTGATCATGCTATATATATAGATTATGTGATCTTATTCTCTCATATGCGTAAATTTAAGTTTTAGAGAGCTGATATTTTAGGGTTTCTATATATTTAAATGTTGTCATGAGATTACGTAGTGAATGTTTATTGATTAATTATGGTTGATTAAATTAATAATTAATTTATTTATTTATTAATGCTGGTTATGATTTCTTAGAGGTTAGAATGTGTATTGGTTTTTCATGTAATTAAATGGTTGTTTATTATCACCATCTAGGAATTATTATTTAACTTGAAATTTGTAAAAATTTTGTAATTAAATAATCATTCAGAGTGAAGACGGATCCAAAAGATGGATGATAGTAGCTCCATTGTTTTTCCTAAGTTTCTAAAATTTTATTTTTGAATTATTGAAAATAATATTGAAAAGCTGCCTAAAAACTATTTTCTAGAAAAACGTGAGTGCTGCTTGATCGGCAGGCCGAACCCACCCTTTAGTTCAGCAAGCCCATAGTCATAGGCCGGTAGGCCGAACTTCTAGTTCGATAGGCCATCTATGGGGTAGGATTTTGTTAGCTCTAATAACAGGCCAAACTTTCAAGTTTGGTAGGTCGATGGGTCATGATTGGTGGGCCAATAACATAGATCGACAGGCCAGTAAAGAGTTGCAAGTTTTCAAAAAGGTACGGTATCGGTGTAGGTTTGATTTTATTTTTGACACAAATTTTAGAAACATGAAATTTTATGATGATTGGAAAAATAAAGCATTTGATCGATGAAGGCTTTATTCATGCAAAGATTGTTATGTTGTCGATATCTCCAACGGGAGATGGTTTATCTTGGTTATCGAAGGTGGACTTTGCAAATAGAAATATTGGTACATTGTCATAGATGACGATGTATTAGATTGGGACATAAAATATAATTGATTTGGATTCATAATTTTGTTTCAGTAAATCAATTCACTTTAGACAATCATATATATTATATCTTAATCCTGAGATGAATAGCTAGCCTGTTGTCTTGACTTATGTCTTTTGTTGTACCAAAGGGTGACATCTAAATTTTATGATAGTACGCATACTAGTACTTTAGAGATATGACTCCTAATATCATAGACTTATTATTCATAGATACAGAATCCATGACTTCTCTTTAGGAGTCAATGATATCCTCTTATATATGTTATCATATGATTGAAAAACTAGAGCGTTCAACCATTTGAATACATTGGTGTAACCGAATGGTATACTATCTTTGGATGGTAAGTTTTCCTATAGAGAGATAATGAAACGTAAGAGAAAAATAATCAAGAAAGTAAAATAGAATTTATCCTTAAGCCGATTATGGATATCCTATAGGGATACGATACATTATGATATGTCATGGATACTTAGCTATTCGGGCTTTGTAATTTATGTAGTTTGAGAGTGTAGCTCTAAGTTTTTAGTGAAATAGCATTAAAATTGATAATTATAAAGTATATATCTGGGATATTGGGTTACATAATTATCGGGAGCTTGAACTATATAGGTCCATTAGATCCCCTTTGCTAGTTCATAATAAATTCTGTAATGATACAACGTGTTTTTTCAATAAATTGGTAGCTTATATCAAATTATTAGATTGGCTGAAATTAGATAGGATTAGATAATTTATACCTATTTATCGATTGAATTAATTTTTTAAAAAATTAATTCAAGATAAACTTGTTAAATTATCCTAAATATTTATTTTCTTTGAAATTCTCTAGATATGGTTGTTTTAATGAAATAACTTTTCTATTACATTATTTGAATTAAAACTGAGGCTTTATCCAAAGAATCTCGGGTGAAAAATAAAAGATTTACAAGGATCATTTATCGTAAGCTCTACAGGCTGATCTTTCGGTTTGACCTGTTAATGGAGTAAGTTCGGCTTGTCGACCTGCTAGTTCGGTCTACCGACTGAATGATAAACAGATCATACATTTTTATGCAATTTTATCATATATTGATCTAGATTCAAATTTTTGAGG
>CAMOHE010047642.1:8086-138213 GCA_946598075.1 Artocarpus hirsutus
GTTTGATTAAATTTGCTCTTCATAGTTTAAGTTACTCTTCCGATTCTGTCTTCTTGTTTGATTAAATTTGCTCTTCATAGTTTAAGTTACTCTTCTTGTTTGATTAAATTTGCTCTTCATAGTTTAAGTTACTCTTCCGATTCTGTCTTCTTGTTTGATTAAATTTGCTCTTCATAGTTTAAGTTACTCTTCTTGTTTGATTAAATTTGCTCTTCATAGTTTAAGTCACTCTTCCGATTCTGTCTTCTTTATTCTGCAAATTTGCTCTTCGAGTATGTAATTCCACTCTAATGTTCTATCCTTTTTTCTCGCTCTTCATTCTATTTTTATTCGGACGATTCATTTAAATAATAAGTAACACCATTCATCCAGACCATGCACTGTACAAGATACCTTTTAATTCTAGCTAGTTATACATAGAAACGAGAGACATACAATACTATGAACAAAATGTACATTTTGCTCAAGAAATGAAAATGAAGCAATGAGAAGAGCATATGAAAGAAATTAATAGCTTGAAGCTTTGTCTAATTGTTTGACAAAATCAATTGAAACTCATTAGTTCAACTTAAATAATGTAAAATTCTCATATATACTACACTATAAAGTAAAAATATATTACAATGTAAAACTTTCACATGCTATATTTTCATCGATTCAACTTCTAAACACATATAAGGTAAGGATATATATTAAAGCATTTCTAATGTAATATTAAATTGATATATTAATGATAAATTTAGCATTTAAATGTAAAAAACCCTCTCTAATAGAATGCTATTTTTAATGTTAAATTTGATATATGGTAAACTTTGTGAACCATGTAACAAATTTGACATTTGATTTATATTAGTTGGTAGATTGATTTTCTGTTTTAATAATTACAACATTATCACTTTTTAATCATTTTAGTATTAAAAGTTTACTTTTAAAAAATTTAAGATGTAATAACTATAACAAAAAAATAAATATGCTATTTTAAATAGTATCCTATATTGCATCTTATAACATAAAATAAACTAACACATCAAATCAAACGTGTTATTGTTACAGTGGGGCAAATATAACGCTTAGCATGTATAAATAATAGTAAAGCTACAAGCCAATGTCATTCAACGTTCAAGGAATGGACAAATAACCAACTTGAACAGCTAGGAGTGCGAAGCTTCTCATAGGTGAGGGTGTGACGTGTCAAACCCACAAGCAAAATTTACCCTAATTTATGGAACTGACTATGTCAGTATAGTACTGAAGAAGGAATATGGGAACAAAAAAAAAGGAGGGAAAAAAATAAAAGCTGCCACTACTCAGTAGTAAAACCAAGTTGCATATACATGTGTAGTTTTTTTTTTTTGCGGACTATATTCTTTCAAAGTTTCAAATCAACAACGTGGCCAACATACACAGATTATTCCGCTTAACGCATATTAGACCACCGGTTTAGTGGCTGAACCCACATCAAATTCCTTTGGTAGTTGACCCTTTTGCTCTGAATAAAGCAAAATAGGGCTTAGCTTCAGCAGACATTTTACATTTCTCTACAGTGAATTACAAGTTCATTTTTTTTAGTTTTTATTGGTTGCATAGTGGGCCACCATTTTCTCGAAAAGACCTGCTGACTATTTGTTAGGGATGAGCAATTTTATTGGGAAGTTATAGCCCCATTGTTAATAAAAGAGTAGGTTCTGCTACTAATATATTAGACTAAAGTTTATAGTTTTGTAAGTAGTAAAGTTATAACTTATAAGACGAAAAGATTTTTTCGAGTGGGATTCATATGTTTCAGAAAGAAAAGTTAAGGATGAAATTGTAATACCTCGGAGTTAATTAGATGTTATTAATGTGTAGAATGGTGAATTAGTGTGCCATAATGATTATTTTAAACTTAATTTGATCATTTTGTGAAATTTTTAAATTTATGTCATTTTATTCGTTTAATGATTTTTAATTACTCTAAATTATTTTAAATTTTTTAATTGTTATTTGAAATTGTGGAACAAAACAGTTTATTAAATATTAAATTGACCTCATTTGAAAACAGCGTGTTGTTACACACTGTTTTGTGAAAACAGTTGTCTCTCTCCCTCTATTTATATCTCACTTCTCTCTCTATCTTCCTCATTTTCTCTCTCCTCTCTCGCTCTCCCTTCCTCTCTCTCGGTCTCTCACATCCTCTCTCATTCTCTCTCTAAAAGTTTTGAATCAAAATTTGATTTCAAGCTTCGGGATTGTGAATTGAAGGCTCGGGAACGCGATTGAGCAATCACAAACTCAATTCAAGCTTCGATTCAAGGTTAGTTTTTAAAATTTCTAAACTTTCTCAATTTTTTAAATTTTTTGGCATTTTGAAATCTAAGCATTTCTAAGCATAGAAAACCTTCAATCTAGGTTAGATGAACTTAAATTAACTTGAATATAAACTTTGTTTCATCAAAAACGAATTTAAATCAAGATTTTTTTATTTTTCTCAAATTTTTTTAATTTTTGGATTTTTTTCAAAAATTTTGTTTAAAACTTGTTTTGATGCATCAAAAAGTAATCTATTATGTTTTTCTATCAATTGTGATCATTTCTCATACCTGAGAATTGAGAAAACAGGTTAAAATTGAAGATTTGGGCTCAGGGAGGCCGAGACCCGTACGTGAAAATTTCTAAAATTTTTCAGATCGGCAGGCCGGATTCATCTGACAGGTAGGCCGAACCTGGAAATGTTTGACCGACTGGACTTGGTTTTTCGACAGACCGAACTACGTAGTTCAACGGTCGAACTGTGCAGTTCGATGGCTGAACCAAGAGGACCGGCAGGCCGACCGGGCATGGTGTAATTTTGTGATTTTTCACCCGTTTTTACCCTTTTGAACCCTGATTGAATTTCTAACTTTATAAAATGATTTTATAAACCTAAATGGCACACTAGGACACCAGGAGATGATTTAATAACCTAGGATATCTCGGGTTAGATACTAATAGACCTAATTTTTATTTAAGGTTGTGCGTGGATCCGCGGAGCTAACGTATAGCAGACCAGGATTATGGTGTGGGACACTGGCACGAGTAATGAGGTAGGGCTTCTACCCTTTCTTTGGTAGCTAATTTTAAATGTTTTGGCCTCAAAGTGATTTTTAATAAAATGTTTTTCAATGATTGGTTGAAAAAGGATTTCTTGTTAACTGTTTTTTTTAAATAGTAGATTGAGGTGTTTTCATAATAAACCTCATAATAAATGTTAATGATTATATTTGGTAAATAGCGATTTTAATTATAAAAAGATATACGGGCATGATGCTATATCAGAGATCGGGTCGTGTAGTGAACGACCTTGGGGGCAGGTCCCGAAACTTAGCTGGGCTACTTCGGTGGTGAATATCATGGTTTGCCTGAAATAATAAAAAGGTACACTTGATGAACTGTTTCGAACATACTTTTGATAAACGAAAGTACTTATTTAATTTATTTTTATTTACTTATTTATTAAGAAATGTTCTATGAAACTATTTATCTGTTTATTTTTAAGATATACTCATACTGAGCCTTTCACTCACATTTTACTTGTTTTAAAATCTTACCCCATAGGTGGATATCAGCTTAGGATCAGAGAAGAGTCCACTGACCGGACCTATGACCAATAGAAGATTTTGGTAGGTTGTACCATAGAAATTCAAGACATGTAAATTCTTAACTCTCTTTTCTTTGGGCTGTGGTTGTATTGTAATATTGTCAATATTATGTGTGTGCACAATATGTGGACCAATGGGACCCATACTCACTTCACCCCATATTAAATTGTTTTTATTGTTCTCTTTATTTGTTTGAATATTATAATTGTTCATTTTAAATAAATAAATTTTAAAATTATCACATTTTTATTTGTAAAACTAATTCTAAAACCCAATCTTTAACTAAATCTCTATTTAATTAACTTTATTAATCCACCACGTCACCTCCTGTACTCCGGGGCGTGACAGAAATGATGCTTAATGTGACAGAAGCTAGCTATTGTGGAAATATATCTAGGTGCAAAATTAAAGTAGTGTTTTATATATAAAGCCCTCGAAAAGAAGGTAATTAGTGAAAGAATATGAATTTACAAACCCATAACGTTTCGTCCATGTGCATGTGCTGCATGCAATGTTTTGTAGCTCCATGCATGCAAAAGGGATGGGATTACGGGAGTGTTGAGTATATCTCTTGGCTGCCATCACTAGAAAATTAAATAAATAAATAAGAGCCATGAGTTTTCAAAAATAATCTTATTCTTATAATAATTATAGAAATTTTATAATAAAGTTTATAAGATCTTTTTAATATTTCGGAATAAATTAATTTCATGATTCTCGCGCGTGGTAAAGGTAGAAAATATGTCTTTAGTGGAGACACTAAAAAAATGGAGATAATTTATTTTTTTATCAAATAAGGATATAAATATATAAATATATGTTTTAACTATTGAGTGATGTTTACAATTATATTTTTCTTATACTAAAGTTTACACAAGAACTAAGAGTAGAAATTGAAAAGCTGATATTGATTGAGAGACTCGCCTAAAACGAGCAAATCACTTTTGGTCCTGAAAAGATAAAAGCAGCGGCAATGCCAAGTATACCCATATGTAAAAGGAATTACATGGAGAAAGACAAGCTGAAGTTACTTACGAAAAAAACATAAATAAATAAAAGTTTTTGTTTGAATTGGTTCTCTGAAGAAACTTGTAAAGTGTTATGTTACGTCGGTTTCATAGTACAAAAAGTGCTGTTGAATAATTTGTGTCCAGAGAAGCAATTTGTTGGGCATGCTTCACAGGTTGGTGTTGAGCCACAAATCGCTTCCACAACTTGAAATATACCTTTAATCCAACCCGTCAACAGGACCAAATAAAAAAAAAAAAGTCACATTCAATGACGACATTATGTCCTGGAATATTAATAATACTAGGTAAGTGGTCAATCCAGTCAAGGAAGAGAATTAAAGAAAAGAAAATTCACAAGTAACATTCAAACCAAAGAATAATCTTGGTAAATTAACTGTGGGAGTTTCTTATAAAAAGAAACACTGAATTTAGAAAACCTATCTCAAAGTTTAAGGTTAGATGGCTAAGTTGACCATGGATATATATATACACACACACACACACATACATACATGTATATATATATATATATATATTGTTTTGTGTGTTCAACTTCATGAATTTTTTTTTATCTCCACTCGACTGATTAATTGGAAAAAAGGGAACAATTTTTTTTTTTTGGAGTTTGGGTTTTAATTATAAATCAATAATGATGATTCTAGAGAATTTGATTATTCTAGAAAAATTTGAGTTGTCGTTCATGGGTTGCGACGAATATAAAGAGAAAAAAATATAGACGGGAATCTAAATTATGCTTTGCCATGCCATTTAAAAGCAAACACAGATTAACACTTCGACGCTCCTCCTTTGTCGTCGTTGTGTCAGCAAATTAAATAGAAAGTATGCTTCCCCAATAGATAAATGATAAGATATCTTTTTTCCATTTTAATGTATAGAAAGCATGTTCTTGGAGAGAAGCACCCTAAAAAGCCGAATTTCCATTTGCGCAAAAGATGTTGTTATGTTAAGTGGGGAAGGAAAAAGTTATATTCTTCATTCACATCAAAACACAATAACCCGTGTACGTGTTGGATTCTAGATGAATGGCAAAATGTAGGATTCAAGTCTTTCATCTTTAGATAGAATCGGATATAAATTTTACTATTAGGCTTGGCCTGTAACCAAACAAATACATCTGTTAACCACACATATCCTAAAAGCTAATATCATAGGACAAAACTAAGCAAAATAACTCAAGTCTTTAGTGGATTCTTTCGACATCTTTCAAAATAACTACACGTTTAAAATGATATTACCAGACATGTCCTTTCCATAAATGGATAAAGTTTTGATCGAATCTTTGAGCTTCAAAGCCAAGCTCTCTCAACAAAAAGTTCCCATTTGTTTTGCCTATAAAATCCCCTCATACTCTTATAACCCCATTGCACCAACTTCACTAGAAATCATATTACATACGTTGTTCTAGATCTTATAACACTTTTAGTTTCCTCTCTAATTTTGTTTTTTTTTTCCCACTTTTGTATTAGCAATGTCAAGGGTATTGGAGCCTTTACGCATAGGAAGAGTGGTGGGGGAGGTGGTAGATAATTTTACCACAAGTGTGAAAATGAATGTTATTTACAACTCCAACAAGCAAGTTGCTAATGGCCATGAGATCATGCCATCTGTCATTATATCTAAACCGAGAGTTGAGATTGGCGGGGACGACATGAGGGCAGCTTATACATTGGTAAGTTAATTCCAGCACTAATCAATACCATTTTATATCACTAAGTTAGTGCTATATTTTTTTTTATTAATTCACTTCGAAACTTTTGAAGAGTGCCATTATATTAATTTCTTTTGTTTTAATTTTTTATTTCATCTTTGAAGATTATGATAGATCCAGATGCTCCAAGCCCTAGCAATCCGTACTTAAGGGAACATCTCCATTGGTAATTTGTATTCCGAAGAACTAATTATATTTCTAGCAGCGTTGTACATTTTTTCAATTTTATTTATACATCCAAACATAATTAAGTAACAATATCATTATTAATCTCTCTTTCAGGATGGTCACAGACATTCCTGGCACAACTGATGCCTCCTTTGGTGGGTTATCTCAACTATAGTATATTAACATTTCCTCTCTTATTAATTAGCAAATAACTAATAGCTTGTTGAGAATGCAGTTTGAATTATATTTTAGTAATACCAAACTATTATTACAGTGTTTTTTATCACAAAATTTAATTAAAAGTTGGTTTAACTGTGTTCCCAAACTCCCTATATACCTTCTTCTATTTGTTAAGTTATAAATCTAAATGGGTTTCATTGCAAATGCGAAACAGGAAAAGAAATTGTGAGTTATGAAACTCCAAAGCCGGTGGTGGGGATCCACAGGTACGTGTTCATATTGTTCAAGCAGAGAAGAAGGCAAACTGTGACATGTCCGGCTTCCAGAGACTATTTCAACACAAGGGCATTCTCACAAGACAACAGTCTTGGCCTTCCCGTCGCCGCAGTCTACTTCAATGCTCAGCGAGAAACTGCGGCTAGGAGAAGATGATTTCAAGCTGGGAAAAAAATAAAATGGTGATCTATAACAAAATACAAAAATGGGGTTTATCTCCTTTTTATCTTTTGTTTGTTTGTTCGTGTGTTTTTTATTTTCGTGTCCTAATTATCTAAGTATAGTGAAGAAATTATGTCGTCACTTGATAAGGTTGTTGTTAGTGCGTACAATAAGTACTTTTTCCTTGGCTTCATGGTTTGGCATTGGGGTGTCGAGCTGCATGTATGGGGGGTAGTACTGCTTATGTTCCTCGAGGGTTTCGAGGACAATGTGGGTCCTACCTATTTCCACTCTTTGTTTAAGGTTATCTCCATTTCTTATTGGTCGTGACAGGACTCGGACATTACATCTGTGTCATTTCTTCGACCACGTGGCATGCAATGGAGTGTGTACCGGAATAACTTATGGGCCATTTGTAATATGCCTGCAATTTGAAGTTATTATATACCTTATGTTTTAGATTGTTGTACTGCTATAAGTTCAAATTGGCAATTTATGTTCAATCAACGACTGTCATTTTAACATGTGAAATTTCCATAATTTACACGAACATGAGTAATTTGTTACTAATCAGATGGCTATTCTCAAGATTTCACATGTCAAAAATAATAGTTCTTTGAGAAACAACGATAGAGTAAACATAAAAGACAATGTGAAGGAATGAAACAAATCAAAATATAGGGTAGTTTTTTAATAACTCCAATATGCAGGGAATAAAAATATAAATATCCCATAATTTTATTAGTCCCCTCTGTTGAAAAAATAACTGAAAGTATACTTCTAGCTTGTTTAGCATATCAATTTGAAAACTATTCCAATCAACAAACAATGTAAAGCTTTTAGTAGATATAGTAAAAAAATAAAAAATAATTATAATATAAAGCTCTAATATGTTATAATTTTTAAACCAATATTTTTAGTTTCAATCGTTCTCCTAGATACCTTAATGCATTGCATTGCCAGCTCTAACAGTGGTTCTCATGATGTTGGGAATATCATTTTAATCATTCTAAACAACTATCATTCCCTTGATGAGAAAGGAGACCAAACGAAAGACAAAAAGAAAAATTGAGTTACAAACAAGTCAGGAAAACTCATCATCAATCTCCAGTTCCCAATTCGTTGCGCGTTTTTCAGATTTCGTGAACCAAAAGAGTACAGATTCAATATTGACTTTGGGGCAAGTACGTTAGATGTCACGCTCTAATTGGCCTATTTTGATGTAAACGTACAACACAAAAGTCAAAATCTACCTGTAGGAAGGTTTGGGGTCCCACACAAGCAAAGAATATTATAATAGGTCACCTTCTGATTGGATGATCCTCTGAGCTTATATAGAACAAGAAGCAGAGAACCTTAAATTAAGGTGGAGTAGAGTGACAAAAGCAGATAAGTACGGAAAGCACGTTTTCTCCTATGTAAAATGATGATTTACTATCAGGCAATTTTCCAAAGCTTCCCAGCATTGATGGACAGGGAGTCTAGAAAAGTAGTATAAACTAATATTTTAAACTGTAAATATTATAAAATTTTTATTTGTTATAGTTTTTAAATTTAAATTGATGATTTAAATTAATTTTACACACCTAAAAATCTAATGCGACCAGCTAGTTTTTCACCCGTGCAGTAATAACTTGCTATATATTATCAGTATAGTACCATCCCTGCTGGTTTGGTGCCACGGCAGGAGACTGATGCCTGTAATCGACTGACAACACGATCAGCTCAGACCATTTTATTACAATGTTTTTTCTTAAAAAAAAGATAAATTTTTTACGTGCAGACCAAAGCCAAAAGTTTGCGTTGCAGGTTTGAAACTGACCCAAACCATAATGCAGCAGACAATGGTGGTTCGATACCATCTCTGTTGTCATTTTCGATTTCTTGAAATCGAGGAGCTTGGTTTGGCTGGGAACTAAGCTGAAAGCCGTCCCACCCAAACTGAAAATGCTCCTGGTCCACCGTAATTTTTTCGAAACGGAAATCAATCACTTTAAAACACGAAAAGAGCAATAAACTTTTACTTTTTATAAAGGCTATCAATCATAGAGAATTATGTACCAACAATAGCAAGCTTTCTATTAGCGAAACTTCTTAATTTTGTGCTTTCGAGCAAGTTGTTGATTAGCGATTCGTTGCAGTTCATAGTCAATAAACGAAAGAACATTTTTATTGGCGTTCTGAATCCATCATTTTTTATGGGCAATTCCATCATTTTACATCCAAATAAATCTACGTCAAAAACCTGTCAGAAATTATAATCTTGTTAAGAGAACTAAAAAACTTAGTAATAAAATCTAAAACGGCGATCTTAGTACTTGTGCACACAAACCGATGTTAAGAATGGATGTCACAGCAAACGAGCTAGAAACTTGGGGCTTGCTTCAAGTCAAATCTGCAAGAGAAGCCGTTGCCGCAGAAAGATTCTACAGCATAAGAACGAGAAAATTTCAAGAGAAAGGACTTGGAATTTAATATTTACTCGCAAACCAAAGCCCGACATGGCAAAAAGAGTTGAGAAAAAACTAAGGTGGACATGATTTTGTTTCCTTGTCTGTGTTCACTTAAAATCGAAACTACACTTCCAAACAGAAATTTTTTTTTTAACATTTCTCTCCAAATAATAACAATCCTAAACATAGTGAATATTTGCTACTTGAGCCCCCCAGTGGCCATGTAGCTAACGAAACAAAAAATGCAAGCAAACATGGATTTGTATAACTCAAGGGTCTTGAGACAAGAAATGAAATTACACTACCTTGAGCAGCAATATTGGTAGGGAAAAAAAAATCACTTCCATAAGCGAAGCGGGAACCATACCTTCCACCCGCCAAACCAATCAAGCGTTAATTTCTGAATTGCATTGATGCTCCCTGCTGCAGCTTCTTCTACCCCAAAACATGCTTGAACAGGTTGTTCTTTCAAATCTCGGCCCTTCCATTTTATCTTGGTCTATTGACATCGCTTGTGAACGATTAGGTGATTCATCTCCGGTCTCCACCTCACGGGGCTCAAATGATGGGCATGGACCATCATTGCATGTGCACAAAGGTATGGTGACAGAAGGAAACGGACTGCAGGTAACAGGGCAGAGCATATCAGAAGAGACTGAAGCAACACGGTTCCTTAGGATATCTGGCGTACGAGCTGGAGATTGACACTCTGGTTCGCGTGGATGAAGCATGCATGGGGTGCAGAGACCAAGGGACATATATGGTTTATTTTCTTTAGCAGGGGAACATGGCAATTTAATGAAAGAGATGATTCCGTGTCTGCATAGGGGACATGGAATGGACCCAGGCGGCCCCATCACTTCAGAAGGAATGTTACTTGTTGAGCAAAGATAGAGGGCACATCTAACGCAAAGCTCGTGCCCACATCCTGAAAGTATAAAAATATGGCAGTGACAAGTTAGCAATAAGTCCACTCTAAATCATGTTTGAATCTTGAAATTGTAAAACGAAACGTCATGAGCTGAGTGGAAGTACCCACCAAACCTCCTACCCCTTCACCCTCAAAGGTGAAAAGGCAAGGGAGAAGAAGAGGAATAGTATAAGAGAAGAAAGACACTCACATCACAAGGTCCTTACTATAGGTAAAAGGAACGAACCTTCTGCAGCAACAGAACATGCTCTTTCAAGACAGACGGCACAAAGATCAACATCATCGGAGGAGGTTGTCATGGACTTGAATCCAAACTCTCTGCAGAATTTTGCAAGAGGTATTATTTCAGTTTCGGATTTATTTTAAACAACTTTGCCATTTAAATTTTCTTCCGATTCTAACAAAACACCAAAATTAAGCCATTAAAGCTACACGCTTAGCTCAGATGCCTAGTATAGAGCCAGAAATGCCCAAATTATCAAGTTTTATGATAGGCTCCAATTATCAAATTTTTTGCAAGTGCCCGTGCAAGCTAACTTACTCGGCTTGTTAAGGGTCCAGTCTTTGGGGCTTGCAGCTATTGCTGGCCCATTCGTGAAACATTTATACGGCACAATTTAAGTATCAATAGTTTCTTGTAGTAATCAAATATCATATTTGATGGAACAGCAAAAGAATTAGAGTTGCTGTCAATCTGGAAGTAAGTTCTTTCTTCTTTCTTCCAATAAATTGTACCAAGAAAAGTATCAGGAAATCACATGACTCTACTGCTCCCAAGTATTTTTATCATAGTGGATTATCAAGGCATACTTTGAGAGACAAGATCATGATGACATTTAATAATGCAAATTGTTTTACCACCAGAAAGGATAATGAAGCTTTTTCAATAGCATCTAAGAACGCGAGCAAGTATTAACACTGTTAGATATTTACCTTGCTATGTTCAACACGCTCATGAGAGGCAATGATAGATAATTAGATAGGGGGAATGTTGGTAAAACAGAGTCAGAAGTGGGCGTTAGCAAGGGTTCAAGCCAATGACGCCCCCATTTCCTAGCAACGTCAAGAGGAAGCCACCTGAAAGATTACAAGTTTAAAGTAATCCTTCACGTAAACCACTCGAATAACTCTTGAGAACAACAAAGATTCCCTACCCGTTGCAATTCAAAGTCCTCCTACTAGCACCTCTTGCAAGAAGCACCTAAAGAATGGAGAATATATATATCATCATTTTTTATTCAAGAGAAACGGAAAGTGTACTCAGAAGCCATAACAACCAAATAATCTTGCCTGACAACATTTTAAATTCCCCCCACAAGCAGCGTAATGCAGTGGAGTGCTTCCGGCTCCTACAAAGATATACATTTAGCAATGTAATTTAAGGTAAAATCAATAAATACTTGCTGATCATCTAATTTTGAATGTTCAAACTACCAAATAAAAATAAAAAATCAAACCTATCAAATCCATGGATGTCCCATAGTGAAAGGTTACATCTGAGACATTTGAATGAAGGTCAAGTAAGAGCTGAACGCAATCAAAATAGCCATTCAAAGCAGCCATATGAAGAGCAGTTACACCACCATCCGCTGACTTATTTACAAACTTAGACAATGCACTGCACTGGAACAGAATAAATGAATAGCAAGAATAAAAAATTCAAAAATGATTCTGTACAAGCCATAATCAGCCAAACTGCACAAAGTGGCATCAGTTTCTTAACTACGTAGGTTAAATTTCATCAAGAAAATATAAGCTGATGTGAAATTCCGTGTCAAACAAAGCATTCGATTCTTAGGATACTTCAATTCCTTGCTGCAGAGAGTGATCCAGCGAGAAAATAGAATAAAACAACCACATACCTTTGGCAAGTTCTTTTTCTCAAACTGACATAATCAAGCCTTTGATTGTCTATCTGAGTATACGTGGCTTCATAAGGAGCGCTTGGAACAAAATCAGCCACAAGGAGCCTTATACATCTAACATGACCATTTACAGCAGCAAAATGAAGTGCTGTTCTACCACTAAGATAGTCCTCTCTCGTAACCTAATAGAAACAGGCAAAAAAATCACTAAATTAATAAGCTAAACGAATTGATTCAATTGAATTAAAAAAAAAAAAAAAAGACTAAGGTATTAAAAATGTAGATCCTACAGGCATCAAGATCTTCAAAATACTATAGTCTGACCAAAATGCTTTTGATAACCCTTAGAGAGATGTTTCAACCTACAATATCTATCAACAGGACTGAAATTAAAATGACAAAACATGAAATTAGGTTTAATTACTCAAGTAACTCACTTTGCATCTGAAGAGCATAAGAGTTTGAACAACTTCCCAGTGCCCATACCGACACGCTTGCATCAACGCTGTCTTTATACACACAAAGAACAAATAAATCTCGACATTGATCAATAAAAAAAAGATTAACTTTTTTTCATTGAAGTATATATTCAAATTTCAAGCTGATCTCTCTAGTCCCAATTCAGCCAACAAAATCATACCAGAAACATAAATTAAACAAAAATAAAAACACATTCTTGTACCTGCCCACAGTAATTCCTGGTATTCACATCAGCCCCATTCTCAAGCAATAAAGCCACCATCTAAACATTAAAAAAAAATTAAAAGAAAAACTAAAATCGGCTCAACAAGAAACAAGTTTAAACCTAGATCATGAACAGAATTGGGGGGAAAGAGAAAAGAACGAACCTCATTGTGACCTTTGGCGGCGGCGAAATGGAGCGGGGAATTAAGACCACCGAAAGTCGAATACTTGGCGAGACAAGGATTGCAATCGAGAAGCATCTTCGCCTCCACCAAATCGCCGTCTCTCGCCGCCGACACCAGCCTCTCGCCGGAGGCCGAGCATCCGAACGAATTCCCCATTCTCTCTCCTCTCCTCCCCCCTCTCCTCTGTTTGTTTTGGTGAAGAATATTAGGTCAACGGCTCCGACCAAACTCAGACACTGGTAAAAAAAATTTAAAAATATACACCTAAATTTCTTTTATATATGTACATATATATATATATATATATAATATATGATAGTGGATTTAGTGGGTCACAGATGGATCGAGGAGGAGCTTGAGGTTTGGATTTTAGCTGGAGATGGGGTGACGTGGCAGCTCTGAAATGGAGATTTTCGGAGGAATTTGGAGATGGCGTGCTCTGAGTGTGCAGTGGAGGTGGTTTTTTCTGCTTTTTGGTATTTTACTTTATTTTATTTGTTTTTTTCTTTCCCCTTTTTTTCCTTTGCTTTGTTGCTTGCTCCTCCAATTGCGTCAGTGTGGCTTTTGAGGGACAATCATGGAGGAGAAAGAGAAAGAGAAAGAGAGAGAGCTTTGGTATGGTGGTACCTGAAGAATACAGGGGAGTTTTTTTGCATATTTCTTGTCTATTTCATTGATTTTACAGACCACTATATATACAAGTAGGCCTAGAATTCATCTGAGGCGATACAGGATTGATGGCAAAATAGACATCAAAATTACATGTCTCTTCCCTAATACAATACAGGCTATATTGAGTATAGAATCAAGGAAATAGCGCAAGGAAATAACTATGGATTATCTTCCTAACATAGCAATATTCTCTTTACTCCCCCCTCAAGTTGGCGCATAGAGATTCGTAATGCCCAACTTGCCGAGTAACGATCAAAATCTGGTTGCTCCCAATGCCTTGGTGACCATGTCAGCTAGTTGTCCTACCGTCCCAATCTTCTTTGGTGCAATCTCTCGTGAAGCAAGCCGCTCGTGTATGAAATGGCAATCCATCTCGATGTGCTTGGTTCGCTCGTAAAAAATTGGGTTGGCTGCAATGTGTAATGCAGCTTGGTTGTCACAAAACAAGGGAATAGGTTGATGCTGAGTTGCTCTTAAGTCTCGTAACAACCAAAGCAACCAAACTATCTCACTGGTTGTGGCAGCCATGGCTCGGTACTCCGCTTCTGTAGACGAGCATGCAACCACTGACTGCTTCTTTGCCCGTTGGAATATTGGTGAACCCCCTAGTGTAATGAAGTAAATTGTCGTAGACCGTCTAGTCATTGAACAAACACCCCAATTAGCATTAGAGTAGGCCTTGAGCCATAGTGGCCCTTACGATGGAAGCAAAATCCCTTGCCTTGGAGCCCCCTTCAGATATCATAGTACTCGTATTGCAGCATCCATATGTCCTTGTCTCGGCTTATGAACGAATTGACTTAGGATATGCACCGCATAACTGATGTTTGGTCTGGTGACCGTCAGATAAAGCTCCCAATAAGCCTCCTGCAACGCATGGCATCTACCAACTCTCCATGTTTCTCTGTGGTCAGCTTATGGTTCAATGCCATGGGTGTAAAGCATAGCTTGCAACCTTGCATGCCACTCTCTCCGAGTATATCCAAAGTGTATTTCTGTTGACTGATAACAATCCCAGTTGCAGATCTTGCCACCTCTATTCCCACAAAATATTTTAAAGGACCCAAGTCTTTGACTAGAAACTTCCCTTTTAGGTAGCTCTTTACCTCCTCAATTTTCACCTTGTTATTTCTTGCTAGCACAATGTCGTCTACATAAATTAATGCTGCATCAAATACGTCACCTTCCTTGTAGGTGAACAACGAATAGTCCACCTTGGACTGGCAAAATCCATCAGCTATGAAGGAAGCCGTAAATTTATGATGCCAATTTCTAGAGGCTTGGCGCAGACCATATAACGACTTTGTCAATCTGCACACTCTCATCTCCCCTTGTCGAGAAAAGCCCTATGGGATTTTCATATATACCTCTTCATCCAGATCGCCGTATAAAAAGGCATTGCTTACATCAAGTTGAAGGATTTCCCATTGCTAAACAGGATCTACAGCAAGAAGACATTGTACAGTAACTAGCTTATGTAACAGCCGTTATTTTAATGGTTATGATGTTGTAAAAATTTAATGTGAAAACATGTTAATTTAAATTTTTTTTTGTGGCATTTAAATTTACATTGTTGTCTTCACCATACTACTTATTTACCGAAATGCCATATTGGCATCATGTGGCAAGGAAGTCTCCAAAGGAGACAAACACTTACCTGCACCCAACCACTCGATTGTCCCCCTAATAATTTTCTTCATCATTTGTCTTCTTTTCTTTCCTCCTCCGTGACTTACTCTCCCTTGCCCCTTTCTCTTTCTTCTCTCACATCTCTCCCTACTTCTCTTTCTTTTCTTTCTTTTCTTCTTCTTCATTTCTCTTTCCACGGTGAGACAAATCAAAGAGAACCAAAGGAAGAGCTCAAACTTTCTTCAAGATTTTCAAGATCTTTTCTTATAAATCTTCACAAACAACTTCTCACAAGCTCAAAGATCAAGGAGACTTAAATGTTTTTAAGATCAAATCACAATTTTAAGCTAAGTTTTGAGATTAGATTTCTAAATTTTTAATTTTGATTTTAAGTTGTATTTTGGTATACAAATTTGTGAGAATTATGTTTTTAACATTTAGAGATGACTATATATAAATTTTGATTTTAAGTTGTATTTTGGTATAAAAATTTGTGAGAATTATGTTTTTAATATTTAGAGATGATTATATATTGCTTATATATAGTTTTTATACTTAAAAAGCTGTTAGGAAATTAAGAACTTGATTAAAGGGCTTAGAAAACAAATTCTGGGTTCTCTGTGAAATATTTCCAAGTGAAAAATGACACATTATTTTTCCATATAGAAATTTAATAAAAACAAGCTTTAGGTTGGATTCGAACCCCCAAGTGAAAAATGACACATTATTTTTCCATATAGAAATTTAATAAAAACAAGCTTTAGGTTGGATTTGAACCCCCAATCTCAGGAACAATAATGGGGAGTTAAACGACTAAGACAATGATAGTTATTTGAAAATTTATGTTTCGAAATTCATAAATAGTTTTCTATAAAGTTTGTAATTTCAAATAATTTCATTTTAATAAATATCCAAGTTTTTAATTATTTTAATTATAAATATTTTTAAATCATATTATTTATTTTATCGCATATTTCATACCAACATAAAATGTATATTATAATGTTATTATTATTTTATAATTTACTAAAATTAAATTAGAAAAGTGATATTCACAATTTGAGTACATCAATGATTATGGCACACTAAAAAAAATAAATGATAAATTGACATAATTAAAAATTAGGATTTAAGTTAAAGCATGGTTATTTTACACGTTTTAAGATAACGGCGTACTTGCAGTTTACGTGGTGAATTATGTAAGCTGAAAATTATCAGTGGATAATTGTAAAGAGGTAGGGATTTTATTACTCATTTTTTATGAGGTTTTGATAAATTAAAAATTGATTGTTTTATGTTGCAAGATATGTATATAATATTTTGAATGTGTATGATTATATCTATAACATGATGATGTAGAACTCGTCCTCTATTGTACGGCGATGAACATAATGATTTGACATACGTTATTGTAAATTGAGAAGCATGGTTAGGAAAACTGACTCTATAAATAATGATTGATTATAAAAGAATGGTGAGACGTGAAAAAGGCAACGGTTACGCCATTAGGCACAAATACCCTAAAAGGTAAAATAAGGGAAGGTGATGACGCTCCTTTGGATCGAAAGTCCTAGAACGCACTGTACAGGAATCGACTTGGTAAGGATTCAGGGCTTCATGTCCCCTCACCAGAACACCCTTGGAATGTTTGGAGGGTGGTCAAGCGCGCCCATTTAGGTTTCCTTGAGTTGAGTGATATGATATTCTATTGCACGGTGGATATGGATGAGTATAATTGAACCCTGAATAAATATATATATATATATGTGTGTGTGTGTGTGTATGTATGTATGTATATATATATATATATATATATATATATATATGAAACTTGGTAACAATGATCATAAGATATCCATCGGAATTGAACATGATAATATTGATTAATAATGATTATGAACTAGCCATGCATGTTTTAATATGATAATGGTAAAAACCTAAGGTGAGAAATGTTTTTCCTACTGAGCATGTTGTCCCTCATTCTCCTATATTTCTATTTTTTTAGGACTCACCAAGTGTGAGGTGCTTATGAGAAAATAGTTAAGGAAGCTATGCAGCTGTATAACGTTGGATTTGCTTTATTTGCTAAGAATATCCATCATGATAATGTAAGCATCGAATGTTATTTTTCTGTGACTGTATTAAGATTTGTTGAAGGTTGGAATGATGATGATGACAGTTTTGTATTATTAAATTTAAGGTACTACATTAAACTGTGGTTTAAATTATTGTTTATATTTTTATTTTGTTTTGCAAGTTTTTAATTAAATCCAGGGCAAATTTCTTTTGATGTTTTATTTATATGTTCTGATTTTTATTTTATTTATTAAAAACTGCTAACCTCTATTTAAGGGCGTTACAGCTTCACAATTGGGGCAAAGGTCTCATGAAAATCTACTCCTTTGATCTGTGTAAACTCCTTTGCCACTAGCTGTGCCTTGTACTTGTCAATGCTTTCATCTGTCTTATACTTAATCTTTAAAACTGAAACGCTCGTTATTTTAATGGGTATGATTTTTGTAAAATTTAATGAATTAAATATCACTTTAGAACTTCTTATCAAGTCTCCGTAAGAAACATTCAAATTTACCTATCACTCACCTCTACCAACATTGTTCCGCTATATTAATGCTCAATTAAGTAGCATTTTTCTTATTTGGAGACATAAAATTAATTCACCTCAACTACTTACAGGCATAGAATTAATTCACCTCAACTACCAGGAGACATTGATATATTTTCTCAACCACCTTGTTAATGCTTCCTTCTTTTCTTCTACAACTTGCCCCATTTGCCCTCTCAATTATGTTGGCATTATTTGCTAAAATTCTCCATAGGAGACATGATAATATTTTCTTTTAATGCTCATTTATTTCTTCCTATAACTTTCCCCATAAACCTACAATTATCTCTCGCTCCTCAATTATTTTTATGCCTATTAATTCAACCATCACCACTTTCCTCTCTAGTTTCTTATTCTCTCCTTTCTCACTTCAATTTCTAACTAAAGACACAAGACATAAAGCTCTCTTTATAGCCAAGTAACTATAATTTTCAGTCATGTTTGAAGCCGCTTTGGAGTCAATTCAAGCTTGATTTTTTAACCCAAACTTTGATGTTTTTCAAAGGAGTTTTGAGGTAGGTTTTCTTTAATTCAAACTTGGCTTTAGTATGTATTTTCTTCATATTTAATACATGTTTTCATCATTATTTGCAAGAAAGGCTAGAGATATGGTTTGATGATGATTTTGGTATAAAACTCATAAGAATATATTTATTATGATGCATGCTGCCTATTTTGGAATGGTTTTGGAATTTTGAATAAGAATAATATGCTTTGGGTTTAAGAAAAACTTAACATTCCATAAACCTTATATTATCTCTATGGGCAGTAGCTCTTTCTTGAAATTTTGGGATTAGATGAAAATGAATTTTATAAATTGGTTTACATATTTTAAAAGTAGACATTCTAAGCTTTTCAACGAGCTATCATGAGCCTAAATCGGAGTTATATTTTATTTTCTATGAATTTTCAATTCTCGGGTTGAAAACTAGTAAACCTATCAGTGACAGTATACCACCCGTCTACCTTAAGTAAACCACCAAATAACCCATGTGCTAATTGTAGATAGTGAAGCCAACTTTGCTCACCTTCTAATCCCTGAATGTCTTACAATGTTTTCAAAACCATCCTAAGTGATTTATGAATCTTATTAGAGAGTAAAGTATATAGATTTACACTTAATTCATTTATGGATGTTGTTATATGTTGTGCTTTAGTTTTAATTGTCTTTATGTACGACTTAGGATCAAAGTGTGTGGAGCTAACGTTAATTAATTCCCAAATTAAAAGATTGTTGAGAAGTTTGAAAGGTAGAGATTCTATTACTCATCTTTTGTGAGGTTTTTATGGAATTAAAATTGATTATTTTACCATAAGATATATGTCTCTATGTTGAACTGCTATTATATGAGAATCACATATGAAACTATGACATGAACTCGCCCTGTATTGATTAGCGAGGAACATAATTAATTAACATATGTTGTTATAAATTGGGAAGCATAGTTAAGAAAATTGACTCTATAAATAATGATAGAACATTGAGAAATGGTAAGACGTGAAAAGGGCGACGGTTACGTTCTTGGGCACGAATACCCTAAAAGGTAAAATAAGGGGGAGGTGATGACGCTCCCTTGGGTCGAAAGTCCTATAACGCACTGTACAGGAATCGACTTGGTGAGGACTCGGGGCTTGATGTCCCCTCACTAGAATACCCTCGGAATGTTTAGAGGGTGGCCAAGCTCGCCCGTTTGGGTTTCAATAAGTGGAGTGTTACTTTATTTAATGTGGATACCTAGGAATAATGATGAATTATAATATTTGTATATCTGTATAAGTGTAAAACTTGGTAATGGTTAACTATGGTATCCACATGATATAATCATAATAAACCTCATAATCTGGTATATGATGTAAATTAACTAGTCATGTAGTTTTAATATGGAATGAATAAAACTTTAAGGTGAGTAATGGTTTTCCCTACTGAGCATGTTGTCGCCCATTCCCTTATATTTTTCTCTTTTTAGAACTTATTAAGTGTGAGATGATTACAAGAAAAATAGTTGAGGAAACTATGTAATTATATTACGTTGGGATGGCTTCGAATGCAAAGAATGATCTTCATGATAATGTAAGTATCAATTGTTACTTTCTGTAACTGTATTAAGATTTGTTGAGGGTTGAAATGATGATGATCACAGTTGTATTTTATTAAAATTTAAGGTGCTACATTAAACTGTGGTTTATTTATTTGTTTATGTTTTATTTTTATTTTGAGAGTTGTTATTCAAGTCTTGGGTAAATTACTTTGATGTTTTATCTTTATTTTTTGATTTTTATTTTCTTTATTTAAAAACTGTTAACCCCCATATAGGGGCGTTACAGAATTTTGGTATCAGTGCCTAGGTTTGGTTAACCTAAGGAGTGTAGCACCACTTTGCAAATTTGTTTTTAAGATGTTTTTGAAGTTGAATTTTTATTGTCATCATCAAAATGAACCTTCAAATTGATTTATACAGTCTAGAAGGAAAGAATTAATAATCATAAGGGAATGATAATTATATGGAATAGGTATTCATCAAATAAGTTAAAAAACTATCGTACCAACCTCCCGACCTAAAGGAAATTTCAAGTTATGTTATAGTCTAAGTGTTACGATGACCCTTACGTGCAATTGATATGTGCACTAGGGTCTTTAGTTCTAGTTAAGGTCATGAAATGAATAACTAAACCTCATAAGGAAACATAATTGGTATGCATATAAAAAGAAATAATTTTGCGGGCTATGTTTGGACTTTTGAGTAATAACTCACCTAGCTATTTTATGTTATAGGAAATCCAACTAAGACACCAGAATAAATGTAATGGTTGAGCTAGAAATGGCAGTTGGGCAATTGCATAGACCTAGGATTTTAAGTTAAAAATAAAAGAATAATGTATTTTAATTTTTTATAAATATTATACCATATAACATTATACTAATTATATATATATATGTATATATAATATAATTAAAAAATAAGAGATAATTAAATGGACAAGGAATAAGGAGAATAGAATCGAGAGTTTTGAAAGGATCCTCATCTTGGAATCTATGACAGGTTAAACCTTAGACCCATTTATAATACTAACTTCTTTAAATCCAGATTTTTCCCGCTCCATTTAAGATGAGTACTCATAGGTAAATAAGTGTATGGGTAAAATTACCATCCTACTTTAAATTATTTTAAATTTAATGAAGACTCTATTTTTCACTGTTCAATTCGATAATGATTAATGACTATGTAAATAAGAAAAACTCGTGTTGAATTTAGAGAACACTTCCGTAAAGGAAAAAAAAAAGATAAAATTCATAAATAGTTCTTGAATTCTTTTCTCTTTAGTATTAGTCTTTGTTGTCAATTTTGTAGTATAAATAGTCCTTGAACTTGAAAAATGTCTCATGAATGGTTCCTCTATTAAATTTTAGATGGAAAAATTATCTCTCATAAATTGTCCTCGAACTATCTTCTCCCTCTATAAATAATCCTTATGCACAATTTGTATTATATTTAGTTTCTAAACTAAGAAATATATATTAAATTAATTATATTGTTAAATAAATAAATAGAAAACATTAAATATGCCAATACCAAATCTACTATTATCCTAAACTAAAAAACTGTTTGGACGAAGACCAATGTGGCTTGTGCCTGCATTTAATATTAGTATGTAATCTACTTATGGGGAGTTTCATAAATGCAATTTTTTAACATTAACTTTTTAGAAATATCACATATATTTATTTGAGACACAATTTAACATGTAATATAAATGATAATATGATATAAACTTTTTTAAATATGACATAAATAAACACAACTTTTAAAAGTGTGCTATAACATGTAATTTTCTACTTGTTTATTTATGTGTCCTCACTTTTATAAGAAATAATTGTTTATATAAGGATTATGCAATGTTCATATTATGAATTTTCTAGTCTTAATTTATTTCTTTTTGTGGTTCTGTTTCTGTTGTTTCTGATTATATTATCGTTTTGTAAGAATTTGTCCTTTTAATCGATATGTGAGAGCATTTTTTATCCTCTTCACATGACAATGTCGTCTTTTTATCATTGTTATTGGAAATATCTAAAAAAAAGAGTATTTGAGAGGAGCACATAACCTTAGAAACAACTATATATTAAACTGTGGTTCTATTTACACCTCTTTCAATTCTTCAGACCTTCCTTCTAAATACACCTTTTATTATTTTGAAATAAATAAATATATTTATTGCACCCTTTATAGATCCAAAAATTATTATTTCATTTTAACTTGTTTTTCTTTTCACACCTATATTTTATTTTTCATTATTTTAACATTCTTATTTTTCTATCTTTTTCCTTTATTTAAGCTTTAGGCGTGAAGCATTTTCATACATAAAAGAAAAATATAAATTAAAAATCATATATTCATTACAATTTATTAAAAATATTATATTTACTAATTATATTTTTTAAAAAATATTATTTATTTATTATTACCTTTATTAATTTAATAAAAGGAGCAAAGTAATAGACAACCGTGCAAACTGTTTGACAATACTGAATTAATACAAACTTATTGCTTTATGTGTAGCCTATTTTGATCTATTCTTAAATTTCTTTTGACAATCAACAAGAGGAAGATACAAAAATAATTGTGGTGAATAATAAAAAATATTTAACATAGCGTAATATGATTTTTTGGTATACTCATTTAATTATGGAGGGTTTTATCACTTTATTAAAGGATTTTTCTCTAATATAAAAATTTATTTTTAAAGGAGGTGAAAATAGCCAAAGTAAAGAGTATGAATAGAACCACCTTATATTAAAAAAATGATAACATATCAGGAAAACGACATAGATAGTGGAAACGACATTCTGTCACAAAAAAGGAGATAACTTTTAAAAAACCAAAAAAATTAGATATTGTTGTTTCACATTGTATTGTCGTTTTCGTTGTTATTTTTGCATTAAATCATAAGATGATGTCATCTTTGCTAGAAAAGAAGGGACTTGATTAAACTAAACACGTTGCTTGCAATTTCTCTATAGAAGTCATCAATTGAAAGAAACACCTACTCAGACTCCAGACTTGAATTTAAACTCTTTAACCTCTCAAACACCCCCTTGAAAATCTTCCAAGTTTTACCAATAGGTAAACCCTGATAATATCCTAAAAATTACAAGTCATTTAGACGTTAGTTAAGTCGAACCACTGTAAATTCTAGTGTCATTATTTATCTTTCGCATTTACTTTTCTGTTTTTGATTTTAGCATTAATTGTTCGCCCATGTATATTTATTCTTTCTCTTAATATTTATTATCTCGCGTTGGCAAATTTTGGTTGTCAACAAATTACAAAAAAATAAACCATATATTTCAGTCCACATCTGCTGTATCCAAAAATTCGTAACATTTGCAATCTTCATTAGTGGTGATTGATGAACCAGAGCCAAAATCACAATACTATATTCGGAGTTTGATTCATCCTCATGTTTCTCACATTGTATTGTGCTACATTCTATGCTTGGAGGTGTTGTGACAGCTCTTAATTGTCCTCACTATGCAATTTCTTTTATCTGGGTTTATATTTAGTAATGGGTATTTGTTAGTTCCCACATTTTCGCCTTCTTTGGCCTTGATAAAATTTTAAACTTTTGGGTGGAAATATATTTTATACTTGCATAACGCCTTTCAGGCTAAGTGGCAGATAAATGTTTAATAAGCCTATCCCTCGTATTCCTTCTTGATTTTGAAATATAGTTATGGTTTATCAATGCATTATCTTTTTAAGTTTTCGGTCTTTATTAATTTACGTGTAATTGTGTTTACACTAACGTTCGTGATGGGAAAATTTTAGCGATGGAAAAATGGTAGCAAAACTAGTTCCATTTAGAACTTTTTGGTTCAAACCTAAGTTTCTAAACAAATTCTAATAACCGAATGCATATGATACCAACTGATCATAATTCACGTTAAAGGTGAACATCGGGTGGACTTGGTGGATTTTAAGTATGTTCTAACCCATCCAATCAAAGTTTGGGTAGGTTAATTTTAAATCTAATCCACACAATGAACCCAAACTTTAAAAGTAACACATCCAATTAAAGTTTAGGTGGATATGGTGGGTTGATCGGATTGTGCATTATAAAAAATAAACAAAATTTCAAACTAACAATTTACCAATGTAATAAATATATAAAGAAAAAAAAAACTTATCACATATTATATGTCTAACAAAACTCAAATACATAAGTTATACCTAACAAACAAAACATAATAACAACTAAAAAGCAAATCTTTTTATTCAATAAACATCGACCATAATCAACATGTTGTAAAATTGCCATTCTCCAACTCCAAGCTTTTCCTCTCAAACATTCTCCATATTTGCAATGTAAGATCCATCACTGGCAAACATATTTCAAATAATTAATGTAACATATATTACTTATTTATGATAAATACATTACTTGGTGCAACTTCTTTAAATTTCGTTAAGGCTTGCACCTCATCCATGTATTCTTTAAGCTCTATAGGCTCCTCATTAGACATCAACTAATTTTTTGAAAAAATCAGAGCCTCAACCATTTGTGGTGACAAAGAACTCCTAAAAGCAAGGTGGAGGTTGGCGGCAATCTAATAAAAAGAGTGTTTTTTTTTTTTTTAAGATTAGGTAAGATTATGAACAAAAGGGTGCCCGAGATGTATACTAGAGTGAAAAGTAATAAAATCTTTTTTTATTCTTAATCAATTTGTGAAGTGTAGTCTAAAATAAGAGAGAAGAAATCTTTATAAACTGTTACTATATGTACATATATATATATGTATATATTTTGAAGAGAAGATTTTTTTAAGTATAGAATTATATTAAAATTACGATATTAATGATATATAATAAATATTATATATATATTTTATATTGGTGAGTCAAATTATCTCGGACTTTAAAAAACTCAACCCAAACTCACTTAATGAAAAATCAAATTAGACGGACTAATAGAAATTCTTATTCAAATTTGTTAGATTTAAATTATCTCAGATTTATTGAATTGTCGGATTTTTTGTTCCCTTACTTCAAGTATATAATTAGTGAACCACAAAATAGAGAATGTCCTTTTTGTATAAAGTTAAAACGGATTCTCTAAAGTTAACGAGGTCAACTCGATAGAAAAAAAAAAAAAAGAAGCAATAAACCTAAAATTATTAATTAGTACCAAAAAAAGGACACAATAAAAAAAAAAAAAACCAACAATTCCACCAATTATGTCCACCACATTAACATAACAAGTAAAAAAAAAAAAAAAAAAAAAAGCCGAGACTACGGCGCAGGTCAACCGAGTCAATACCCGAACCACCATTCCTTTAGATGTTGTACCTTCAAAAAGCACATCAAAACCCCCTAAACGACAACACAAAAAACTCACTTCTGTAAACTTGTAACCAACAGATATCTACCACACGTGCGGTTCGTTCTTGACTCGAAACCCCTCTGGTGCGACTCTCATCCCAAGCTCTTCCTAAACACATCCCTTTTATCATTTTTCTTTAATTTTTCATATTTTCTTGAGTTTCTCAAAAAACACAAAAGAAAGATCATATGACGAACTTGACAAAATAAGTTGAACAAAACACACAATTTAAGCACCAATTACTGTGCTGATCAGGATACGTGAAGAGCGGCTTTGATCTTCTGGATTGTGCAGGATATGAGATTGTTAACGGTCTCAACTGACTCCACAGTGAGCTTGGCAGTTGGAAGGCTGTTGACCAGAATTTGGAACCCGACAGAGAGGAAACACCCGCCTCCACCACCTTCACCATTGCCGGCTTCTCCCTTCACAGAAGGTCCACTGCAATTGCTCGGCTGTGATGAGCCGTCAGGGAGAATGGCGAATCCCGACGGTAGAAGGGCCACGTAAGCAGAATCCCCGCCGTGCATTACGATGTTTATAGATGCGGTGTCAACTGGGGCGTACACTACCATTGAGCCCGAGACGTCGGTCCATGTTTCTTGCAGTATAAGCATGCTGCTGTCGTTTGTTCCAATGGTCTGCGAAGTTCAATATGGAAGCCAAACACAACGTTAGAAAAAGAAAGTGAACAATGAGATAAAAGGAAATGAAGAGAGGAAAATCATCGATCACTTACACTGGCACGAAAAAGAGACACACGGTTGCCATGTCTTTGGCCCTTGGTGATATGGACCATCTCTTGCATTGGTCCGCCATTCGACAAAATATCCCAGTCGCTCCTGAACCGCTCATCACGCAAGAATTCAAATAGCCTCTTTTGTGACGTAGGAATCCAAACGGAAGTTGCAGCGCTCAAGATGACACCAAGTGGCTCGCCAGGGTCATCCACACTTTTACGTGTCATCACCCTCACATCTTCACCAATGTTTCCGACGCAGAGCTTGTCCCACTTGCGCACAGTGGAGGCCGTCACCCCGGCACAGAAGTTATTCACCATGCGCTGCGCCAGCTTTAGCATGCTCCTCTTACCGCTGGGGCTTATGGCTGTTGAGTAGCAATAATTTTTTAGAATATATCTGTAACTAACAGTAGTTGTACGAATTAAGATTACAGGCACAGGAAGTAACCTAGTTGATCTTCGTTAGGAATGGAAGGAGACATGAGGGTCGCCAAGCACTCGCATTGTCTTTGGAGTGTGGCAAGCCACCTTTGTGCTCCAAAACCCATACCACAACGGAGAAACGAGCGGAACATTTGATGGACACCGCTATCATCATATTCCGAATGTTCAATCCAAGTAACCTGCAGATTACCATCCACCAATAAAGCTAGTTAGCGCCAAGCATCCATTACACAGGGCTAGGTTCCCTAACTTTCTTTGCTCAAAGCACGTCCACGAAACTTTTATGTATCACATAGTATTATTGATTTTCCAAATAATGCAATAAAATTCCTTATAACATACAAACCGAATTTTTAAGCTCCATTTAGCTAAAGCGCCAACTAGGAATTAATATTTAACTATGATAAGCTTGGGGGAAAAAAATTGTGTACTGTTTGGTGTTTACGTGATTAGTAGTCCTAAATGAAGTCCAAAAGTACATTCAAATATTCCCAGCTAAAACTTCTATATTTCCTGCAAACATGTAGGATTTGAGAGACCAAGACTGGGAAACAAGGCAAAGGGTATCACACAGCAAGTAAATTTAATAAGGTGTTTGGTAAACTTAGTTTTAACTCATTAGTTTCAACTCAAATGGTGTAAAGCCCTTACATGCTACGGTTTAAAGCAAAAGTATGCTACAATGTAAAGCTCTCACATGCTACCAATAAATTAGTAGTTTTAGCCATGAGGTCCGGTCGGCCCCACATAAACCTAATATTTTCCAGACAATTCACAGAAGAGCAAGAAAAATTCTAGTTCCATCGTACTATTCTGGTCAGCCAGGTCAATCAAGTAGCTGTTACTTTGTTAATTTACCGTACAAACCCTTGACATTTTTCCCCATGTAAAGGAATTATGCCAAATAAAATATGCTGAGAGAAATGTCTACTTTAAAAACAAAATGATGCCCTAAGGGAATATAGAAATAAGAGTCTTAAGATAAAGATAATATCACCTAGAGATGAGTTGACATAAAACCCAATGCAAAAATAAAATAATATCAGAAATCAGATTCGTAAAAATGATGAAGGGAAAAGTCAAAGTTCCAGTGGCACTTTCAGCAAGATATATCAGAACAGATATATATTCATTTTTTAAAGTTCGACAAAAAGATTTTCAGGAATATATATTTATTGCGAAGCCAACATAATGTTAGAAAGGAATATATGAGCACATCACATGTAGCTCAATATGTTGTAATTAAAAAAACTGGATCCAGGTCATTCAGCCTCGTGGAAAATAAAGAAATCAGCAGGAGAGAAAGAGAGAGAAGAATAGAAGCATCAAATATATAGTTTAACAACAAAGATTGAGAAATTCAAGGTGTTTCTCTTGCTTTTATTACTGGATGTAAATTAAAACTATGAAAATACTATAATAAGGTTGAGAAAATCGACATGCACATAAACAAAATAAACTGTGACGACCCCTGATTTTCTCATCGTTTAGAGCGGCTGTGGACTAATTAATAATAATTATAACAGATAATAAGCAAAACTTGCGTTGAAATTTGAAGATTATATGATGATCAGAACCAAAACGCATCTTTTAGAATAAAATAACAATAAAGGGTTCAGATTCTTAGGTAAAGTTGCAACTGTATTACAATTAGAGCAATCCCATAAAAGAGAGAGCCATTTTTTTGGTGAGCAATAACAAGAAAATAAATTCTTAGAAGCAATAGTGAAGAAAGATGAGGAAGTCCAAATACCAATAATTTCACCTAGTTGTAGTCTCAACAGATCTCACACTTAAACGCAGTTACTTCAACCACCCCATTAAATATCAAGGAAAAATATACTTGGACAAGATAAAAGAAAAATCAATGAAGACAGTAAATGCCAGCACATAATGGATGTAAAAACAAAGACAAGAAAATAAATAATCCAACATCATATGATATGTTAGTACCTTGGAGTAGCCATCAGGCATATCTTGCACAAGACATCCAGAAGGAAGCCTCCTACTGTGCAAATATGAGTTTGCATTTGTAGCATCTCTGTTGATGTCGATGGAAACATCGACCACGGCCCAGATGCCATCCGTGTGTTGCTTACAGAACCGAAGAAACTTCAGGGGACAAAGAGGGACCAACGGTGAAAGCACTTGAAGCTCAGCATTCATCTGTGAGATAAAATTAAACATACATGAAGTTTTGCTACTTGGCAGTAAGAAAAGAGAAAATGGATGGAAGACAGTTCATACCACTTGGAGTGCACCATTTCTCGTTCCGCCTATCCCTGTGGAAATCATTTCAATGGTGGAGGCTCTAGAAACCAAACAAGGAAACATTTCCGTCCATCGATTCTAATGACAAAAAATGTAAATTAATAGTTGCGTTCCAATCCATATAAAACAGTCTTTTAGCCTTTCAAAGGTGAAAAAAATCAAAAGTCAAAAACCCCAACTAAAGACTATGACCATCCTAACAATCTCGCAAGTCACTACTGAAATGGCATATATTTTAAACAGATAATACATTACTAGAAAATTGACCCAAAAAAAGAATAAAAGCAGAATGAAATAGAATGGTAGAATTGCATACCGCATCCATCAATGTCTCTACGAGAGCCAAACTGTTGAGGATGACCACAGAGGAATCCCTAGTTGCCTCGGACACATAACTACTAGGTTTTGGACCAATACAAGGAGGAAATGTCCTCATATACTCCTCGTAATTCAACGTTTCTTTAACTCCATTTGTGCTTCTGATCCACAGTGGACCTTCAGCCTGAGCCATCTTAATCAATTCATCCATAGCTACCAATGCAAGATCTATCAACATCGACCTCTCAAACGGGATTTGATTTCCCATCACATTCATTCCCAATGTATGTTTCATCATCGGAATCATAGGCGCACCGCTTGAAATCCCATCTCCCAATTCGAGTCCCATTGGCAATCCAGCGCCAATCATGTTCAAACCTCCCATCCCATTTCTCCCAACGGCAAGTTCCAAACCGGAGGATGAGCTCGGAAGGTGAACGGGAGCCACCAAGGATGAGAGAGGCCTTCCCAAGAACTTGTTCGCCAAGGCACATATCCGGTTCAATTCGTCCTTCAATCTAGCATTCTCAATCCTGAACTGGTGCTCCTCGAAAGATATCTGACCGGGAATTGCCGGGCCACCGCATTGGTTGCACATTGGACTTGCCATGGCATCCTTCATCATGTTGTTTTCAGCTCGAAGCTTATCATTCTCTTGTCTAAGAATTATATTCTCGTGGCGTTCAAGTTGTGTCTGATTAAAATTAATCACATCATTTTCTGATTACTAATCACAAGATTATCACAGAATAAACTTGGCAATACATATTGCATTTTAAATTAGCACAAAATACCTTGATTTGAGTTCGTCTATTTTGGAACCAAAATTTGACTTGCTTTGTCTCCAAGCCAAGCCTCTTGCTAAGTTCTAATCTTTGTTTTTCATCAGGATGTGGACACTCCTTAAAGAAACTACACAAAATCCAAAAAAAAAAAAAATGAAATGAAAAAAAAAACACACGTACACACACAAAAACAAAACACTCTACGTTACCAAGTTTCTCCATCACTAAGATCAATATATACTAAATAGACAACAAAATAAGAATCATACGCTTCAAGTTCTTGAATTTGATTAGGAGTGTGTCTGTGGTACTTCTTCTTCCTGGGCGGTTGATTGTCGCCGGCATCTTGATCATCGCCGGATGCGCCTTCTAAATTGTCACTGCCGGACCTGCTTTCATAGCCATCATCCCTAATCCTTCCAATAATACCCAGATCAAAATTCTCCCCTAGTAGACCCATTTCACCGTGACTATCCATATTCCTCTGCACCCAAAAAAATAATAATAAAAACCGTGACACTAAAAATAAACATGTGCCATGCGCGGGCAAACTGAAAAGAGAAACCAAAGTAAAAACTTAAAAAGTTTTATGTTGTGATGAGGCATTACTATGGAAAGAGAAAAGGCAGAGGAAGTTCTCATTGAATTATTTATTTTTGTTAGCTTAGCTTTGGTAGGGAAAGACAAAAAAGTATGGCCTAGTAATGGCATTTAGGGGGCTTTGTGGATCAATAACAGCCACAAAGTCTAAGCAACCCCCCTCGTAAAACCTTTGTGCCTGATCAGACAAACAAACCCACCTTTAAAAAGCTCATCAAAAATTGAAAAATAAAAAATAAAAAGGGAAATTTTGTCTTTCTTCAAGTATCTATGAACTAAAGCGGTAGTCACTATCACTTTTTTCACAACTTTGTGTTATGGATTTTTTAAGTTTCTTTTTAACATACATGTATACATTTTGACCTTACCCAGCCACTCCCAGACTCAGCCAAGACTGAAAATTGCATTTCTCAGTAGAAACAGAAAGAGAAAGGTGTTCCCTTGTCAACGCCCATGCATGACACAATCAAGCTCTCTCTCCCTCTCTCTCTCTCTCTCTCTCTCTAACAAAAACTGTTTTGGATAGGGGAAAAGAGGAAAAGAGGAACAGGACAAAGAAAAGCCCGTTTTTCACTAGCCAAGGTTTGACACCTCCCTAATTTTCTCTTTCACTCTAAAACCCGTTCAAAGAAGAAAAATCCTTGAAAAGGATATAAAACAAAAATGTGTGCTTATTACGTATGTGTGAATATGAGGAAAGGCCTAAATGTTGTTGCTTTTCTGGATCCTCGTGGCACGGCATAAGCATATGCATATGCTAACAAGCTTGACAGATAGTTTGGCAGTATCAAAAAGACCCGAATTGGAGAAAGAAAAGAGAGAGTGAGAAAAAGGCTCTGTAAGAGAATTCAAAAAGGCGGTGAAAAAGGGCTCATCTTGTAGTTCTAACATTCACACCATTCCATTCCCACGCTTGAGAGAGACTTGACTTTTCAACCGCAATAAAACATATAATACCGAATCCAGGCAAAAAGACACAGTTGACCTTTCTCTCTCTTTCTCTCTCTCTTTGTTCTCCCTATTTCTCTCTTTGACATATATGGTTGGATCACATGGAAAAACCAAACCAACCCAAGTACGGAGAACAAGGCGACCTTTTAATTTGACAGTAAGCAGCAGTAAAGGCCAAAGAAGAGTCTGTTTCTGCCGCACAGCCAAGAAAGTTATGGACTTTCTCAGATCTCTCTCTATAGGATCTGAGGAAAGAGAAAAGGACAGGAAAAATATATAAATTATTTGATTAGAGTTTATTAAATCATATTTTATTCATTTTAATATGATAAGCGAAAAAAAAAACAAGTTTTGGAAGGTTGGGAGCTGACTTAGGAAATAACCCACAAACGAAGTCAAAGCTTCGTTTAGTATTACTTTTAAAATAAACGAGAATATTTTTGTTTTAAAAAATAAAAAGTTTTTAATATATTTTTAAAATTTTTATCTTTAAAAATATGTAAAAATATTTTTAAAAAATTTAAGAAAAAACAAAAGGGTTAAAGAGTCAATTAGTTTGTTTCCTTCTTTCTCTCTCTTTTTTATCCTTTTTTTTTAATTTAATACATAAAATATTTATAATGTTTTAATCAAACCCCTTATGCCAAGCCTAGATTGAACAAGAATCAGACCCAAATGGGGCTCCTTTTCCATGCACAAAAATTCCATCACAGATCTCCATTTTCTAATTATAGCCTCTATTTACAAATATAGGAAATATTGGGAAAAAAAAAGTTCCCAGAAGGGGTAGAGGGAGAGAGAGAGATGGTGGGGGGGGGGGTTCTAGTGAGGCGGGACCCAACGACGAAACTGGGGTTCGTGAAATCCGCCCCAACTCGGACTTCACGCGGACACACGCGTGTACGTGGGGCTCGCTCTTGCCGTCTTGCCTGGGGGAGATAATAATCAAGTGTGGTCATTCCTAGCTGATTTGGTGCATATTGACTCTGAATGTCCAATAAAAAAGCGCAGTTCTAGTGAATCCGGTAGGGAATTTTTTGTACTTTCATATAGGAGACATTGACAATAAGGATTTGGTGATTGTTCGATTAACTCGTTGCCACATTTAAAGGATTCTTTACCGGTGATAGTTTAAACTATTTTTTTAATTATAAATAGTGTATAATTTTTATATATTGTAGTAATAAAAAAAATTATCATAGTATAAAATTTTTATATGCTCCAATAAAAATAGCTATAACCAACGGTTCTAATTGCTTTCTAAAATACCCTATTAGTTAGCTTTTCTCTTTCTACCCTTTTATTTTTTTTTTGAGGGTCTTATTTTTATTTTTCGATATTTCCCTTGGGATTTTTCTTTTTCTGAGGGTATTCCATTTTAAAAGACGTAAGGGATGGTGTTAATGAATTTATATGTCGGTTCGCGCCCGTGCCGTTGGAAATAATAAAACTGTTTTTACCTATTAAAAATTTGTATTTCTTCCTTAAAATGACATAAGGGATAATATTAATGAACGTGATTTTTTTAGGTCATATAATTAACTCACTTGAAACAACTTAATTTAGTTTACTGTTTAGAATTTTTGCACGGAATAAATTTTCGCCTATGTTTGTTTTTTTCAATAATTTCCTGGTTAGGCTATAAAGCTTGTAAAAATTATGGTGAATTGCAATATTAAGTTTGAATACTTAAAAGCTATTAATCTTTTTAGTTGAAAATCATGTGCGTGAGTTATTAATCTCTCTCTCTCCTCCCACTTTTACGGAAGAGTTATTAATCTGTCTAAAACTATGGACGTGCAAAATACATTTATTATAACTTGGGGACAATCCTTAGAGAGAACAAATGGAATTGTTTACCTTGCAAATCTTTGTTTATGTGATTTGGATGGGAATGATTAGTAGGAGTATGCTTACAAGTTTAAATATACGTGGGACCGAATCAATAATAATTATAGTTTAGGGAACTGATTATGAGCCAATGAAATCAAATCATATTCTAGATTAGTATGATGATTGCACATATATTATTGTCATATGATCACAAACCTAATTATCTATTCATTGATGAAATCAAATAAAAGAAATGTAAGGGTCACTCTTTTTGTCGCTGTGTTTGATATTCTCCCACTTCTCCTCTTGTCATATTTCATCTCACTTTATTATGAAAATAAAAACATAATTATAGACCATTGTTTTATTTTTTTATTACAACTTTATCATTCTTAAATATTACAAACTTTTCATTGTGCAATTCTTGTTAGCATTTTTTCCCTTTTTTTTTTATTAAAATATGCCAATGAATATGAAATTTTGAGTCCATGAAAACCGTAATAATAAAAAAGCTCCAACAATTTTATTGTAACTGTGTTAATGTCTTTTTTTTTTTTCTTTTCATTCATTTTTTCCCTATTCATTCATTTTTTTCCTAAAAAAATTCAATGTTTCTTCTTTAGACTGTGAAGCATTTTTTTCCGTTTACATACTTGTGGTGAATGCTTCCATAGAACCGGTAAAGAATAAACATGGAAAAAAGAAAAAAGGAAAAAAAAAAAAAAACTCTTACGTCTGTTGTAAGGTTAGTGGCAAGATTTGATTGAAAAAAAAAAGAAGGTAAAAAAATACCAAGAACTGCAAAAGGTAATAAAGAAAAGAGTGAGAGAGTTGCAATAAAAGGATAAAACAGTGGTTTATAATTATGGTTTATTTTCAAGGGGGAAGTGAGATGATATATGGTAAGAAGAGGAGCAGGAGAGTGTCAGAAAGAAAGAGAATGACAAAGAAAGTGACCCTAACATTTTTTAATCAAATAACAATCAGTGGCGGAGCTAGAAATTTTGTTCATTGCGACACTGTGTGAAAAAATTGAGATAATATTTTATTAATTGGATACACTGTTATGTATTTTTATTATTAAGTATGAGCACAGTTATAATTTTTTTAAATGGGGGTAAATAATATTTTTTAATTATTCAGTGGGGGTACAATTATAATTTTTCTCACAATATAAGAGGGTATCTAAAATTTCTTTAAAAAATTTAAATCAAATAATTCAAAATTCAAAAATTGTGTGGGCCCTGTTGAATATAACGTGCCTATCCAATAATAACGATCGTAGGATTGCTAGTTAATTTATGCAACAATCTTTGGCTTGTGTTGTACTTCAATTTTTACATATCAAAATCAACTTGGCTTATGATCAGATGACGATCATAAGCCCAATTATCTATTTATTAATGAAATTAAATAACGATAGTACGATTGCTAGTTAATTTATGCAACAATCTTTGGCTTGTGTTGTACTTCAATTTTTACATATCAAAATCAACTTGGCTTATGATCAGATGACGATCATAAGCCCAATTATCTATTTATTAATGAAATTAAATAACGATAGTACGATTGCTAGTTAATTTATGCAACAATCTTTGGCTTGTGTTGTACTTCAATTTTTACATATCAAAATCAACTTGGCTTATGATCAGATGACGATCATAAGCCCAATTATCTATTTATTAATGAAATTAAATAACGATCGTAAGATTGCTAGTTAAGTTATCTAATAATCTTTGGCTTGTGTTATACTTCAAATTTCATAGATCAAAGTCAACTTGGCATGTCATATTCATGGAGCTAACAACAAGTCGACCTTCCCCCCAAGTTATTTACGAGGAACTAAGGACAACGATATGTATAAAACTTTCTCCCAAATCTTCAGCTCAGCTATGGAAGATACTTAGTCTATGGAAGATGCCAAGTCAAACAACCAATTATATGCTACTACGTAAACAAGTCAACTAAGAGAACAACGAACTGTGGAACGGGCATTTTGGTTGGAATGATTTCAACCAACAAATCTTTTAGAAAAGCAAAAAACTGGCATAGCTTAAAGCTCTCATATACAACAGTTTTTATATCAATAATTTTAATTTTAATTGTTCTTTTAAATACTTTATCAGTCAAACAACCGATCAGATGCAAAGCCAAACTTTTTTTTATCAGTGAGAGCATTATGCTAAAATGTACTAATAGATTTTATTACATACGAGCATAATTAGATGTTTTGATTATTGAATAATAACACAATGATATAAATTTCAAATTGTCAATGAGAGGACAATTATAATTTTTCTTGTAGAATAAGAGAACAATTAAAATCTTTTGAAAATTTAAAAATAAAATATTAAAACTTAAAAGTTACGTGCTCCACTCAATAATGTATACATATATATATGGCTCCACCAAAGCAACCAATATACTACTACGTAAATAGGTCAACTAAAACAGTGTTTGGCAGATAATAGTTTGGACTATTTTTTTAGTTTTAAACAATATAAACTTCACACATGCTACAATAACAATAAAAAAATGCTATAGTGTAAAGTTTTCATATGCTACAATAAAAATAGTTCTAACTAACGGTTTTAGCCAATCTATCAAACACTCTATAAAAGACGAACGAGCTAATTACACAACGGGAGAAGATTGCATACACAGCCCAAGACCATAAATAGCTTGCTATCAGAAGATTGCATACACAGCCCAAGACCATAAATAGCTTGCTATCGGGCTATCCCTTGTTCTCACGAATAGCTCGTGTGTAAGACAGCTTTCTATTAAAAAGTTGCAATCTTTGTGCTCTTTTTAATAATTCCTTGACTATTATAGAGTTTTTTCTTGATCGATTTCATTGATTATGACGATGAACATTATCATAGAGTTGCTATGTCTATGACAATCACCATCTTCACTTTATACCTAAATATTGTAGACCTTTTTCAAAACTGTAACCTCATTTTATTATCATAAAATTGCAAACTTTATATTATTAGATTAGAGGTGGTAATACTATCATACATATGATTTTGGACACTTTTACAATAAAATGAAATTATAGACAGCTTTTAAAGTCGACATTAGCATTTAGAAATTTCTAGCATTGAACCATACAGTTTAGGAAGACATTTTCTATTTTTCTATTTTTTATTTTACCTGGTGAGCTAAAAATACAACCTAATCTTATTATCATGTTGAAATACGGCAAAAAAGAAAAAGAATAGTTTACAAATAGGAAAGATAAAATAACTATATTAATTGCCAAGTAATTTTGTAGAATAAAATGTGAAAAAACATTACAATAATTATTAGATAATCTTGTTATTTTTGAAACATTCTTAGAATTGTAATTTCTCTTATAAACATGTCATGTAGTCGTATTTTTTGTTTTATTAGAAGGTTAGGGGGCAACAACTTATATATGTCTTCAGATTTATGTCATATTTTATTAGCATTTGACTAAATTGAAAGCTCCAATATGATGGTACAAATTAAACCTGTGTTTTATATATATATATATATATATATATATATAATCCCTCTTTTTTAAAAGAAAATTAGGTTGTATTGCATAACTTTTATATGTTTTCGCTTTGACAACATATTGTCTTTGTAATTGAAATTTATATCATATTTCATTAATTTTTAAGTTATAACCAATTAATTTGTATGTCACAAATCCTAATTCTCAATACATGTGACATAATTACGAACATGAGGTCTTTTGTTGCATTCCTCAAAAATCAGCTCTCTGTTTTTTAGGACAACCCGCAAAAATGACTCTGAAATAACCAAATTTATTAAAAATACTTTCCAACAACTCACTTATTAAATTTGTTCTTTTACTAAAACTTGGTGATTTATTACAAGTCCAAAATACCTCTCATAAGGAAACCCGCTTTTTCTTTTACACATTTTTTTAGCAAAACAAAAAAAAAAGAGTAAATAACGAAATAGAATTATAAAAAAAAAAAGGGAAGAAAAGGGGCAATTGCGTAAACATAAAAATAAAAGGATAGTTATAACAAGGGGCACGATGTAGGGGGCCTTCTAGGTAAATTTCGCTCTCGTTTTTGGTCTGAGCGGATTTAAGGCCCATCAGATTTTAAAACAGCCCAGTTTGGTGTGCAATTCTTGCTCTGTCGACGTAATTTACAACGACCAAACTAGCACATCCGCACAAGCTCAACTCTTCTTTACGTTGTCCCAACGAATGGGGGGAGAAAAACAACCTTTGAAGAATTGAGAAAATTAAAAATAAGTAAATAAAGCTGATAATGTAATGTTGATTGCTGGTGGCCCGGTGGGTAAATGTTCCTTCGTAGACATTGACAGGGAGTTTGGTCGGCAGCAAAGTACTATATTGCGTGAGATTGAGGTCATGTGGATATCCATTTTGCTGGTTCCATTTTGATACAAATTGCTGCACAGAAACCACTTCTTCGGTTTCTGGTTATACCTTATTAAATTGGATAAATACAGAACCAATATTAACTCAAGTTAGATCAACCAGTGAAAAAAATAGTTGATTATGACATTTTGCTATGATTGGTATTTATGTGTACTACTTCTTCACCAACCATGATTTTGATTGAAATTTATAAACGGCAACCTTATTTAACTTTATAAGTTATAACCTTGTTATTAACAAAACAGTAAGACTCAGTTTAAAAACCACGCTATATGTTAAATTAGGGCTCACAATTTTATAAGTAACAGGCGGAGACAAAAAGTATTTTTCTTTATCAAATGAGAGAGTAAGTTGCTTTACAGGCTTGATGGAAAGAACTCCACGAATAGGGTCATATAACTAATAGCTTCAAACCGAGTATTGTGTAAAAAGTTGATAAACGGGCCACATGTTGCTAGGATGGTGATATCATGCGAGTGAGGTAGACGTTGACAGCAAGCAAGCAAATAAGCAATGGAACCATCCCAACAAAATCTGTCATATATTGACTGAGGAAGTTTTGTGCTAAAGACATGACAACCTTACAATAAGCAATACTATATATTACCGTGTGATTATAGGCCTAACTTAACATTAAATTTATACCTAACTCTACTAATAGGTGTAGAGTTTGAATCTTTTTACATTCTATAGTTCAGTTAAAAAAAAAATAGAGAGAGAATACTATGCATCCACTTTAATCTTTGAAAGTAAATAAAAGAGGTTTTACATATGAAAGACACATAGACGAGGTTAATTATGCATTGGTGAGGTGTATGCCGCATATGCTCAATGTACATGTAGAAGAAGAATGTTTGAAAGTCCCAGTCAAAATACTGTTTACAATTCAAACCAAAATTTTTACAATATTTAATGTTTTTTGTTGTAAAATTTAAATTTACAATATATTCAATTCAAACAATTGATTTGAACTAAGTTTTAAAATGCCTTGAAAGATAATGAATTAATTGAATGCAAAATGTTGAACCGGAAACAAATTAGTGGCCAAAAGTTTTGCCATCCCCGTAGGCTTAACAATTAAGCAGGAATAATGCGTGTGTGTTTTTTTCTTTGTAAGAAAAGATATCACTCAGATTCATGAAAATCCAACCATATGATATAGGTTCATGAAATTATTAAAGTCACAAATGCTCTTTTCCTTTTTTGGGCTCAATTATTGGTGAATTATATCCAATGCATTTCAAAAATTCGACCAATAATATGATTGACATAACAGTTTAAACCGTTGACAATATAAAGCTCTTAACAGATAGGGTAAAGAAAATTTACTCGTTCATGTGATTTTTAATGAAAATCAACCTGTTTACGTGATTATTAATAAAATGTTTAGATTTGGTTCAAAATAACACTGTAATCTCACCATCAGTTGGAAAAACCTAAAATTGAAAGTACTCTTTTCCTTATCCTTTTATATCTTTGTAAAATTTACAATGTAAAGGCAAACCAAACACTCTATTAATCCTCACATAAACAAGTTGATTCTCTTCTTCTTCTTCTTTTTTTTTTTTTTTTAATTGAAATGAGAAACAAGTTGATTCACTTTTGCTTGAAAAAAAGGTTGGTGCGGTTTTTATTTTTATTTTCTTTTTTTTTATGAGGAATTTTTCCAAGGTGGAGAACGCTTTAGAATAAATAAAATCAGTAACAGGTTTATTGAAGTCCCAGAAACGGTAACTTCCAGAGTCTAGTTAGTGGGAACCGGGCAAAGAACGGACATGGCTTTAATCCTATTCCCCACGTCCGAACGCAAAAATCTAATGACTCTACCTCACAAATTACTACAAATCTAGCCAATAACATATCACCACGTAAAAAAGATTCTATTTTTAGTCAACAAAAAAGCCAACAATTGACGTGTACAAAATCTATTGGCTAAATTCTTTGGCGTACGAATCCAACAACTTGTGTAGACGTTTCACGCTCACTGTGGCAGCTACGAAAAACCTGAAACTGCAAAAGTACTCCTTTCCCTGTCCACTCCATTGAAGATCAAACCCCTACACCACCTCCATCACTCCGAACTCTCTCTCTCAAGTCCCAAGTCTAATCTCAATCTCACCCACTTTTTTTAGGAGAGAGAAAGAGAAACTGACATAACAAAGGCCGAGGAAGATCTGGAGAGCAGAGGAGCTGGAAGAGCAGGAGCGAAGAGCAGAGCAGGAAACGACAACGGCAACGGCAACGGCAACGGCAACTACTACTCATCGTCGTCGTCGTATCGGGTAGAGGATTCGGAGTGCCAATGGACTTGTTGGTTGGTCCCGATGTTCGTGGTGGCGAATATCGCTATGTTTATTGTCGTCATGTTCGTCAACGACTGTCCAAACGACAACAATGTTTCTGCGATCCGAGGCAAGTGCGTCGCGAGCTTTCTCCGCAAGTTCTCCTTCCAGCCTTTGAAGGAGAATCCTCTCTTTGGCCCTTCTTCTTCAACGTAATACGATTTTTTATTTTTATATTTATTTTGTGGCTTTTCCTTTTATTTTATGAGTATGAATTTTTAATTCATGTGAATCTTTGATCTTCTCACTAAGAATGGTTATTTTCTTCAGAACATTGCGGTTTGAGAATCTAGTTTAAATATTGGTTTCTTATTTCTAGCTCTTTAATTCTTCTTGTCGGTTTGATAAGATTGACTAATTTTAATTTCCTAATGTTCGTGATTTTCAGATTCAAGTCTGTTGCATTTGCCGTTTGAGTTTGAATAAAAGTACAAAACTTTGTCTTCAAAGGCAATAAATTTGGCGGGAAAAGTTATGCCCGTGTAAGCTAAAACATAATTACTTGTATACAATATTATCATGACAGTTTTGATTGTATGAAATTGCTTATGTGCCTCTGTCTTAGTTCTGGAGTTAATATGGCCGTTCTAATGGTCTTCACATGCTTTATAAGTCTAGCTTTGTTGTTGATTTTGGTCTATGTATTTTGTTTTTTCCCCATGCTTGCAGCTCTTGAGTGGAAAATATGTGAATTGAACGTTTGGAAATAATCTAATGAGCAATGCATGGAAAATTGAAGTTTTTATACAATTTTTTGACGGTTGGAGAAGTTGGGAGCTCTTGAGTGGAGCAAGGTTGTACATAAGCATCAAGGATGGAGGCTTGTCACTTACATTTGGTTGCACGCCGGTGTGATTCATCTCTTTGTAACATGCTCAGCCTGGTCTTCGTCGGAATTCGTTAGAGCAGCAATTTGGATTTGGTATGATACCTCTTTGCTTCTTTCCATTGTTCAAATGCTCTTTTTTCTATGCTTTTCAGACTTGCGATTTTTATTGAAACAATCTCTATTCTGCTTGTTTTCTATTGGCAGTGAGGATTGGGATTATATACTTGTTTTTAGGCTTTGGAGGCAGTGTCCTTTCCTCATTATTTATACAAAACAGCATTTCGGTTGGTGCCTCTGGCGCTCTTTTTGGGCTTCTTGGCGCTATGCTGTCGGAGCTTCTTACAAATTGGACTATTTATTCTAACAAGGTAAAAAATATTTCATGTGTTTCGCCATTGTATTGGACTTAAAATTAAGGTTCAAGTTATATTTTTTCCACGATAATAAGCTTTGTGGTAACAGTCTATTTGTTTGCTGCAACAGGCTGCAGCTCTGCTTATTCTTGTTGTCATAATCATTGTCAACCTTGGGATTGGAAATTTTCCACATGTGGATAACTTTGCACACATTGGCGGGTTTCTGACGGGATTCCTGCTTGGCTTTGTTCTGCTGCCCCGTCCGCAGTTTGGATGCTTGGACCAGCGCATTAACCTTCCAGCTAATGTTCCTCTCAAATCCAAATACAAGCCATATCAATATGTTCTATGGCTTCTTTCCGTTGTTTTACTTACGGCTGGGTAAGTTAATGTGCAGACATGTTTTTGTTTTATAGAAGTAGCTTGATTTTTGTTTCTTTAACTTAAAAAAAAAAAGCAGGTTTGTGGTTACATTGCTGATGCTCTTTCGCGGCGAGAATGGGAATGATCGCTGCCATTGGAGTCACTACCTCAACCGCGTTCCCACTTCTAAGTGGGATTGTGAATGAAAACACTCGCACTTTTAGGAAATACCTTTTTAGTAATCTTTTTAATTCCTTTTTTGTAAATGCTTAGTTATTACTGTTATTGGCTTATTTGCCATCTTACTTGTTTCTTTCTAATTTTTTTTTGTTTGTTTGTTTTGGTGAGATAGAATCAAACATGCGTTTTATTTTTTGTTTGTTTGTTTTGGGTTTGGCTTCTTCTCAAGTTTCAAAACCAAATAAAGTTCTATAGAAACATATCCATTTTGCTGAGTCCAATTTAAGATTCCAATCAAAATGGTCTAAACCAGTAACAAACAATGAAAGATAACAAAATATAAAACAAAAACCTTGGCGTGGCCCGAACTTGAACCGGAGACCTCCAGCGTGTTAGACTAACGTGATAACCAACTACACCACGACACCTTAGTTGTCCACTGACGCTTCTGAGTTTTTTTTTTTTTTTTTTTAAGATCAAAACAGTAGGGACAAAGACAATGCGGAAAAGTTCATTCAATTTTCATGAAGATAAACAACACATTCTTCATTGCACACCAACTCAAAGTCTAAACCATACTGCAAAAGTACTATAAACCAATTTCTTCAAACATCACTTTTTTCAATCAAAACAAAAACCAATTCTAGAGTTTTTTTTTTTAATTTTTAATTTCGTATTTTTCTCAAAATGCGGTTGCAGAAAACGAGCAGTATTCTGATTGTGGTGATGATATATTTCTCGTTGTGGGCCTCATTGGTATCTTGCGCAGCAGAATGCTCAACAGTGACAGAACTCTTCTCCGCCTGCTCCACCTTCGTCACGTACGGCTCCCCTGACCCTTACCCGGGCTCCCCTTGCTGCCACGCCATGAACAGCCTCAATTATGACGTTATTGATGACTCCAATGAACATCGGAGATTTGTCTGTCGGTGCTTGATGGGCCTCGTCACAGCCTACAATCCCAGTGCCTCAACCATTGCTTCTTTGCCTGGCTTTTGTGGCGTCTCTCTGGGCTTCACTATTGATCCCAATACCGATTGCAACTTCTAAGCCTGGCTCATATCAAATTCATAATAACTTTGACTCTTTTTTTTTTTTTTTGGGTGTTTGCTTATGTTGCTTGCTTTCCATTACAATGTTTTACACCACATTGCAGACTACTATTAGCTTGGTCTTGAGGTAGAGAAATAAAAAAGGTTATAATTTATGTTTTTAGTATTATTTACCCAAATCATGCTGTGTATGAGAGCACTTCTATTTAATTTTATCGATTATAAAACAATGGAACTCGAAACTGGTTCGAACCAATTAGTTTAAACCAATAATAGTGTAAAATCTTATATGCTACATTGTAAAATAAAAAGTTACTACAATTTAAAGCTCTCACATGCTATAGTTCTTAAATTAATTCTTTATTTTCAATCCGGTTGCTCAAATACCCTATATATACTAATATGTTGAGGTTTACTAGTTCATGAGCAACGACGTTTTATCGCAAAGTAGATGAAAAAGGCTTTTTCTTCATTTTATGCTAAACTACATTTTGTTTTTTGGCTAAAGGGTTTTTGCTATTTTCTTTTGTGCCGGGGGTGAGTTTTAGAGGTGTATATGAATTCTTTCTTTCTGATAGTTGTTCTGAAATTAAAACAAGAATATATCATTACACGAATATAACATTTTGGTGGGCAATAGTTTGAATGGACCCAACATGGGACTCTTTTGACAGGAAAAGAGGCAGTTTTCCTTCTGCTTTCAAGGGAAAATGGTGAAAAGTTCCCCCGTTAAATTCCACTCACGGCATGATTGACTAACCGAAATGATATCGGACTTTTTACTGATCACACTTTTATAAAAGCAGTTAAAAAGAAGAAACTTTTAGACTGCCATATAAAGATTTGATACCCGTGTTGTTAAAAAGGGCTAAAGCCAGAGTTACTAGCTTATTTTTAAGTAGTTTGACAGATGAAAAGGTTTCAGATTTGAGACGTTTGGATCTATACTATACAACAATTAAAATTTTACAAGTAAAAATACTATCGTAGAACTAGTTCGAAGTTTTTTTTTTTTCTTCGAACGGTGAATCAAACATATTAAAAAAGTGCTAGGGACTATTTTCATGCTACCGACCTAAAGTTTATTTGTCTTCGGTGGAGATACGGTTATGCATTTCGTCTCAGAACCTTGGTACCCACACTTATGTTCCCTGAAAAAGCAGCTAGAAGCCCCAGTTGGTAATATTATTGATTATGGACAACAGTCACTGAAATGACTCTATCACATCCTTTCAACAACATGAAATTCTTCCTCAGATCAATGTTGTAATGACCCTTGCCAAGAATCCAAGGCAAGCATTTTGTTTCGACGTTAATTCACGTTAGTGCAAGGAATTAGAACGTTTTCTTGTCAATTTGTTAGAAGGCAATTAGTACAAGCTAGTGCTTAGTGTAGGCCAGAGACAAAAGTTAAAAGAGTTCTAACATCCGTGAACGTACAGTTAAATACACGTGAATGTGATAAGAAAATTGGAAAGTTTATTGTGGTAAGAATGATTTTAACACATTTGCGTTTAAAAATGCAGTGTAAAAAGTTGGCATTGTTTGTATTTAACTTGCCCACGTTCTTCCCTCACTTTTTTCATGAGCCCACGAACTTCCTCTCTTTTTGCTTTTTCTTTAATCAAGTTTTGGCTAAAGCTTAGCATCTTAACTATTTATGGATAATGCCATTTTTGGCTTATAATGTGACTTTCCATGATGGCAAAGAGAGAAACAGAATTTCAATACAATCTTACGGTGGAGCTATGGTGTTCTTTTCTTTCTCCCAAAAGGCGTAGTTGACCAAAGATTATTTATTTCATATCAATTACTGTGATGATCATCTTGTCAACGATGCGGCCCAAATACCCTGTTACCAATTGAATGATGCCACTTCCTTAAAAAAATTTGAAATACTATTTAATTGAATTTTACATATTGTTTATTGAATAATGTGTTATGACTGATACTTGCTTAGATACTATTTAAAACACCAAAAACTTGATAAATGATCTCAATGCACTTAGATGTCTGAGTTAGTTAAAGAGTTTTGGTACAATGTTTCTAAACTAGTAGATTTTCATGAAAAATCTTTTTCATGCTTGTAGGATTATAACCTCATCACTCATAAAATTATAGGTCTTAGTTTAATATATAATGACTTTTTAGACTGAGTCTTATTATTTTATTAATAGCGGTACCCCTATAGGTTATATAAGATTGCTTGATTTTTATCAGATTTTGTCAGATGCACAAGTGACATGCCTTAATAGGGTGTTTGGTAGGGTGGTGAGAACCGTTGGTAAGAACTGTTTTTCCTGTAGTATGTGAAATCTTTACACTATAACTTTTTTTTTAATGTAGCATATAAGAGCTTTACACTGTTTATAACTAAGAAATGGTGTGAACCATTAACTGTCAAATACCACATAGATTGTATTGAATTTCCTTCAAACTTCTTCCCTACCACAACATAATGCCCATCAATTTTTGCATTTAGCAAGGCGAACAAGTCAAATACCAGAGGAACGTTACTCTAATTTGTCTTGGATGGACAATTTGGGGAACTAAACAAAAAGGTGTAAGATCTTCTTAAATGGGCATTAACCAATAACAAGACAGGAAAAAGAAATGTCTATATGTTGATCACTTTTAATTACAATGAAACCAATATACAAAGAATGCTTAAAGGTTGATCTTAAGTGAAAAGTGGTCACAATTTTTATGTGCTGCAAAAATGTTTAGCTAGGGAAATCACTTCACAAAGTTGTCTTTCAAAGAGGCAGAGAAATCCAGATTACAAGAAATAGGCTATCACAGGAATAGTAATTTTGTAATGTTAGGGAACACTTGCATAAAAGCACAACAAAACTTGCACCTGAAAAAAGTCGAATAGATAAGCATTTAACTATCCTATCCACACCGTCAAAGCTTGCAGAGTCAGCATTCGGAAGAAACTCCTAAAACTGCTTCCCCCACGGTTAAACAAATGAAAAAAAATACACAATTACCTTAAGCTAGCACTCTTATCCATGTGGTTAAAGGACGGATAAGCACTGCCTCTTAAATTAGCATCCTGGATCATATCCGTATCTGAATGTGTCCATCCGTCCCAATATCCTTGAGGGGACCTTTTGGTTGTGCCATATTTCTCAAACTCAAGCCTCTGCCTTGGGGCGCTCTGCGACCTGACCTTAGCCCAGGATGACTCCGTATTAGCCATGTAATTTGGATAGCCTGAGTACCCACTGAAATAGCCCCAAGAGCGCTCGCTCTTGGCCAGTGTGAATGGACCTCTCCTACCACTACCGCTGCCAGGTCTAGACGATGCAGAGAATGTTTGTGGACTGTTCCCAGCTGTCCTCACTGTTGCTTCTTCCTTTTCTATGGGATATTTCGAATGGTTTAACAGCAAGGCATTGATGGAGGGCATATTTGGAACCGGGTTTGGAGCTTTTATCGAGCGCTTTGATGGGGAGTCAAACCCTGCAGAGCTTCTGTTCCGATAGTCTGAAGCCAAAACATGCCGTGACATTTGGAAGGTTCGAGTACTTCGTTGGGAATCCAAGTGAGGCTTCCATGTGTCAACTTCAAGGATCTTGTCGTTCTTCTCATCATCAACGTGGCCAGGCCCATATCTCATTGAAGTAACTTGGCGATTATTCCATACACTTTCCTCCATCCAACGATCCAACCAGTTCGATCCCATCCGTGTTTTGTCCAAGTTCATAATATCCCTGAAGGTTGAATTTGAACCGCACCTCTACAGATATACGTTGAGATGAGAAAATGGGATAAAGAATATGAGAGACTATCTAGACTTTGTCAAGGCATCAAGATTACTGTCCATGCAGGTAAAAGTACGTCTTTTTGGATTGAACTTTTCGCAAAAAAAAAAAGATTTCTAGCATCTTTTGAACTTCAAAATCCTGCTTCATACAAGCCACTAAAGATGAAAAATCAAAGGGAAGCTGATCTTGAAATGAAGGAAGCCAATAATAATAGCTTAGGTAGGGGCTAAAAGTAATATAGTTTTGGTACGTTGAAGTCAATCAATCGTCAAGCTACATTTTCTTCTTTCGCTTTATCATAAACAAAAAATTAAGAAGTACAGAAGACAATGGATGCCCTGATATTGCCATCAAAACTGCAAAGAACAGAAGGGTAATATTAACACCTTAAGGATTGAGGGTCCATCATAATTGCTGCTACAAGCACACTGTTGGTCTCCATTATTGTTGGGATTTTTGGGGAACTACACATTGAGTAAAAACCATAAGGTTGAGTTCACATCGTGGCCAATTATTAAAATTCAAAAACAAAAGAACAACACAGTTTGACAACACACTAAGATGGTTATTGGTGATTACCAAATTGTGATCTAAGTAACTCTTACCCTAAAAATACATCAATCTTACAACCATAAAAGCAAAAGCAAATGTGTTCCTTCCATAATGATTAAAGAAAAAAACGAGCGCTCACGTGTTTTTGAAGGGAGGACTTGCTGACAGAATGTAAGGGTTCCGAAACGTGGGTGCGACTCGCACGAGCTCGCGCTTGGACTCGCACAAGTGTCTGCATCCGCCTGAGCATGTCCGCAGTTTGTTTCCTCACAATGTGGCCTCTAACCAATGCTTGAAGCTTCACCAGTGCTTTAAGTGCCCTCAAGGCTCTCCTTGCCTTTAAGAATGTCCCAATAAAAGAGTCAAACATTTAAATTAGCTTTCTCTCCCAATTCCCAAACCAATAAATTCAACAATATTAGCAAAACTATTACAACCTGCTACAAGCTAGCTACTTCAAAAATAATTTTCATCCCCGTAAGGTTAAACCCATTACTTACAAAACTATGGGCCTCAACTTATTGTGTAGTGTACTTTTTAGACTACGTTTTATTGTTTTGTTAGTAACAGGCTTATAATCCATGTAAATAGGATTGTTCTAGCTACTTTACCTAACACTTTAAACATTAAAAAAACTATAGAACTACAGTCTATACGGCCCGGGAATTTAAAAAGATTCAAATTGACTGGCATTGACTTTAAATAAAGGCCATGGCAGAGTCTTGCGGACCAAATCATTGACTATCAGCACACAAAGGTATCAAGAATAATAAACAAACAACTCAAAGGAAAAAAAAAAAAAAACGTGACATCCATTATCCATAGCTTAAAAGTTAAAATATTATTGCTATGTAAAGCTGTACAAGTTCTCATTTGCTTTCACACCAGAAAAAGGGTAAAGAGAAGAATAGATCAATTTAATTGAGTTTTTAAATTTGAACACAATTTGGTTCCAAATTTTCCCAAGTTTTTTTTTCCTTCTTAGGACATAATTATTGCCCAAAAACTCCATGAGCACCATTCAAAATGATGAAAAAATTTTTGAGCAATCCTATATTCATGAGTTATAATCTCATTATTAATAAAACAATGAGATCTGATCTAAAAAGTACAACACATATTAAACTATGATTTATAGTTTTGTTAATAATAGAGTTATAACCTACGAAGATGAAAATAATTTTTCAAATTTCTATGGTTTGAATTTCAACTTTTATAAGGAAATAAGAATAAGAAGTGCATTTAAAAATATAGTTTAAACCAAAAATTAGAACAAAAAATACTATAATAATTCATGTTGAGTGATAAAAATACTGTGATAAAACTAGTTTAAACTGTTAAGCTCCATTTCCAAAAGTTACATTAACAAATACAAATTTGGTTTGAATTTCAACCTAAATACTAAATTCAATATAAAAGGAACCATTAAAAATGTCAGAAATACTTAAAAGAAGGGGATTATTGGGCCATCATTGCCAAGCTGTAAATTGCGTAAATGGGTATGGGAATGGCTTAGATAGATTACAGGACAGAATCTTGACAAGCCGAGAGTCAAAACTAGTGCCGTCTTTGCCCATTCCTCTCTACATAATCCGGCTTTGGAAAAGGGGAAAAAATGTGGTGAGGAAATTTTGGTCACAGGCAACCTCCAAACAAATATCTAATTACGAATAATCCTTTTAGCCAACCACTTCACTACACGTCACAGAATAAATTTTAAAGTACCAAAATTGCCCCTATGAAGGTGACCCGCCAGATACTAATCTACGGGTAGATGGATATTAAGCTTGGTGAGTTCTAGTGTTCTAGTACACGTCTACGATCCAATGGATAATACAGAGAATCACTTACTCTCTGGCTCCGCTGACAATGAATGACACACGTCCACAAGTGTCGGCGCATTATATTTATTTTAAAGAATTCATTTATAATAGAATCTTGCGAACCGAACCAATTTCCGCAAAACCGTGTTTGTTTCCCGAGAAAAAAAAATAAAAGCCCAGTAAAAAGGCATCAAAGGAAAAAAAAAAAAAAAAACAACTCTAAGCATGAACGACGAGAAAATTATATGATTTCTTTTTTTTTAGAGTTCTAGCTGCAGTTCGAGATTTAGAGAGAGAGAACTAACCAGATATCCACGGAAAGCACACTGAATCTTAATGGCCGCCACGTGTCGGTTCCTGCTAACTTGCGCCGCGGCGGCAGAGCTCCCAGCGCCTCCGCTGTTCGTCAGCCGCACGACCTCGGCGGCCGCATGAGCCGCAGCGAGCGCCGCCTTGGCGACCGCTGCTGTCGCGGCTGCTACGGCTATCGCATGCTTGTTGGCGTCCAAGGCGGAGGCGGAGTACTGAACATCGGAGGCGAGAGTATCGAGGTTATTTGGGCCTGGGGCCTTGTCCTTGGAGGAAGCCTTACCCCACCTCTTCTTGTCCTTAACCGGCGGCGAAGTGGTGGACCGTTTGGGGCCGAAGAGTCTCCGGAAAAAGCCCATGTCTCATTGTTGGAAATGGGCCGCTGGGCTAGGAGAGAGAGGTGGTTCCGGCGACCACAGCATGTGAATTCAACTGAAGAAATGACAGTTTGAACTGATAGAGGGATTGAGAGAGAGAGAGAGAGAAAGAGTAGAGGACGAGGGGGAGCTCGAGGATTAATATGTCGTCACTAGTCAGAGTCTAACAGACTTCAGATTTAGGGAATTTAAGGACTTTGAAGCTCTTAGTACACGCGCTATTAAGGGAGCTGTGGCTCACGCTCTGCTATTTTTTTTCCTTGTTTTTATCATTTTGGTATCTGTAAAGAAACATATTCATATTTTGTTGTTTAGAAAATTTTATAACTTTAATATTATTTTGGCACCTGAGTTCATAATTTATGACATGAAATTTTTAGCTTGTCATTTTATTAATAAATATTATACTATATGGTTAAAGTTGTGAAAGAAAATAAATACAAATAATTTTTTAAAAAATAAACCTCTATGCATGCCTTTTTTTTAAGAGTTTTGTTTATTTTTGTTTTGATTTTTTATAATATTTTTATAAAATTAATTTGGGTATTTTAAGAACGTAAAATAGAAATTTTACATTAAAAATTACTAACTTATAGTATTAAAATAATATTTTTAAAAATTATAAAATATCATTTTGATGTTTTTTTAACAACAAAATACTCATATGATTTTTTTTAAAACACAAAGTACCAAATGGTTATAACTTCTTTTAAAAAAAAAACCATATACTAGAGGAAAAAGAAAGTTTATATTCAGATTCCAGAACCAAAACAGAAAGGGACCTAAGGTTGAGGGAATGCGGAGAACCCAGGAATGGCTGTCTATGCTTTATTTTGGAAGGGTGGTTGAGTTTTTAATTAGTTAGATGTTCACGAGTAATGCCTACGGGGCCATTTATTATAATTAATGAATCTCTCTCTCTTTTTTTTTGCTTTTTTTTTTTTTAACTAGAGAAAACATATTTCACAACGAAAAGTGAATACGAACATCAATTCATACCCACACTATTTTTAACTAATTGAAAAGAAGGCACCAACAAACAACTAGTTTCATCCGTAAACTCCAATGAATTACTCCAAGAAAATAGTGCATCACGTTTTACCAATAAATACCTGAGGAGTAATGCCAAAGATCAAGCAAACACATAATATATGCTCTACAATTGATTGACCTCATGTTTGGTACAGTAATAGAAACTACGATTCTCACCACAAACTCAGTTATGAACAATATAAAGCTTTCAAATGCTATAGTAACAATAAAAAAAAACTACAGTATAAAGCTCTCATATGCTACAATAAAAATGATTCTAACCAATGGTTCTACCAACTTTCAAACGCCACCTTAAATGCCAACATACAACTCAAACGGATCCAAATAAACGTACTAAAAGCTCAGGGTAAAAACTATTGTTATTACCCACCCAAACTAAACTAAAATAAAAAATAAAAACAAGTACTAATAATAATAATAATAAAACTTTCAACAGAGTGAAATTTGTGAATGCTTAAACGACATGAAAAAGTGAGGCACTAGACGGGAGAATAAGCACTGTCAAACCTACGACGGTGCACCATGCAGACACCCCAACGTGGCAACTTGCTATGGCATTTTTGACACCATCAAACACGTCGCACCATCAGACACGATATCTTAAGAGAGTAGGGATACCAAAAAGTGATGCTCTTAGCACACGACTCAAAAACAACCAGCATCCCCCTCCAATTTTGTCTCATATTCGACCCTTACGTTTTGTAGCATCAAATTTCAAACACCGCACTCGCCGCCATCTCGGCCTCTTCACCGCAAGCTTGTCCACAAAAATACAAGGCTAGAATCCGGCAACAGAGACAAATTTTAGTCAAAACACTCTTTTTCTTTCTCTCCTCTCTGTGACCGATGTTCTTTTTTAATTTTTAATAATTTTAAAGCATGTGCAATACACATATATACTCAAATTTGTTTTTTTTTTTTTCGCATGAATGTAAAATTTTCTCTAAAGTTTAGTTTTTTTTTTCCTAATTTAATATTTATTTTATTACAGCAAAATAAGTACTTGAATGGACCACGCTTAGCAATAAATTACGTGGGATAAATTAGACTATCCATGTGAGTTATAAATAAAGACAAGAGCGAAATGCAGGTAAAAAAGATATTTATATAGAAACAAGATTGAGGAAAATAATTTCAACATAAATTGGGAAAAAAAGGTAAATTTGTTAAGGCTCATATTTGTAAAAATATTAGTTTAGAAAAGTTGTTTTAATATGGGTACATTCAGAAAAAAAAAAAAAAAAACAAAAGGAAAAGGGAAAAATGATAAGGAAAGAAAAGGAAAAAAATAAAAATAAAAAAAAAAGAAAGAAAAAAGAGGAAGCGATGCTTGGCCGAAGGAACTAAAACTTGCCTTTATCTTTTATGTATGTAAGAAAAGATATATTAATGAATCTCAAGATTACATGTGAACTTGTGATTTAATCACTAATAATATCATCCAACTTTTTTTTTCTTTTGGCTTCAAAAGCTAAGTCTGGAGTACAAAAATTGCAAAATACTTCAATGCAAAAAAATAATGCAGCGTTCTGTTATTTTCTTAGTTATTATTATGTTTGAACGTGCGTGTGGGCTTTTTTGTCTTTTAAAAATTAAAGGATGCCGTTTTTTAAAGTTAAGATCTGGACATCTTTCAAGAAATAATTACAAATGTTATGTTGTTATATCTGCATAGTGCATTAAAGATCCAATTGATATACGTCAATTTCAAATAAATTCAACAAAATCTCTTCAACACCAAGTTGATTATAAAACGCATCAATAATATATTTGAGAAATCAGTTGAAACTTAAAGTTAGAACTTAAAAATTATGCCATGTAAGAGTTTTAAACTACAACAAACATTTGTTTTTTACTTTAGCATATAAGAACTTTACATTGTAACAAACAGAACTTTGTTTTCTAACGTGTTTTTTGCATGATGCTTAAAATTTATCCATTCTCCAATAGAAACTAAACTCAATCAGTAATTTTAAATATTTTTGCAAGAAAAATCTATTAGGATCATATATTTCTTTCTAGGCGGGATTTGTTTTTAAAAGGCTTTCTTTGTACTAAATGATCTCAGTGACTAATAATTTCAGTTTCCCTTCAAAAAAAAAAAAAAAAAAAATCCTATAGGAAAGTCATGGGTTTCTAGTATATTGATAAAATTTTCTAGTACCTACCATCATCTTAAATATGATTTCACTACATGCCTTAAAAGAAGGGGCATGTTCAAGATGAAGACTAAATTACACCAACTTCCTCATTTTTCTACGCGACATTGGTTTCTGCAATTGTAAGTTACTAGGTCCATTTGGGATTTCAAACTAATCCATTTGGTAGTATTTTAAAACATGTGAAAATTATTTTATTTTGTAGAATAAGAATTTTTTTGGGGAATTATGTTGAGAGTATTTTTATAATTTTTGTGTAAAAAAGTGAAAAATATGTCAAAAACTTTCAAAACCATGTCAAAAAGGTTTGATTTTGAGAAAAAGAATAGGGTAACAAAACCTATTTTCATATGACTATAAGGCAGATGCCACGGAGGTCAACACCCAGCACCTAATTTACAGCTCTGTTAGAGGCTTAGAGAAAGCAGACATTATCAAGAAAAAGAAAGAAAACAAAGAAGAATAATTGGAGAAAGTTCCAAATTTGCCACCGTGTGTGGCAGTGAAGGTGTTAATCGATAAAAGTGTTTCTTCAGTGGGACCCATATGCAATTTAAACGAAGTTGGGGGCTGAAAAGTTCTTCTTGGTGCAAACGCTCAGTCCAAGTTGAGGGCCAATTTTTTCTGTCTTCTCTGCTTTTTTTCTCTTTTCATGTTTTTATTACCTTTAATTACAATCACATGCATTCAGCGAAAAAAAAATTACATTATCGTCTGTTTGTAGTCCACTAGACAAGTGAAAGATTAACTTTAGACCAATAAGGCCAATAATGTGATTACAATTTCTAATGTCTTTCTCATCAAGGCCCCACTTTAAAGTTAAGGCCCTCCATCAATTTCTACTTTGTATGTTTTATTATTTTTACGTTTATTTCACATTATAAGCCCCACTTTCTTCTCTTGTATTCTTTTTTTTTTTTTAAGAAAACGAAAAATTGTTTAAAAAAATTGCACCGAATAGGACCTAAACAACCTATAATTTTGAAAAATTGAGAGAAAAGGAAATTTTTTGAGACATTATTTGATTGTTAAACATACATTTGATAGAAAGTACGAACAAATATTTCTAATTTTTATAAAGGTCCTTTAAAATTGTTGTCCAAGCCCCTAAACTTGTTCCTTATTTTGGAGTAAGACCAGTAATATTTGACATGATCCAAATCGATTTCTATGTTATTTATCAGCATTAGATAAGTCATGTAATCAACATATAAAATCAGAATTGTTACATTTTATATAACATATTATATTTGTCATGTGATAAGTTTTATTTTACTACCACATACGTAACAAGAATACTACTAAAAGAAGTCATGTATGCATTGTTCTCAAAGCAAGAACAAAAGTGTTTTTCTACATAGTCGGTGCAATAGTTTTCATAAAGACGATAATTCAGGCCATAATGATTCATGGTAGTTCACTAGCCCTATAAATTTTCAACTTCAATTCAGGCTGAAGAGACGTTTTTCGACCCTTGTGGTCTGAAGGGCTTGACCAGAAGCCCATTGTGTTTGTGAAAAATGAGACAATCCTGTTTTTTGGAAAAAAATTCTATAGAAACGGTCCAGGGATGAAAAAAAGTGAAGAAAATACAGAATGGGGACAGAGAGAGAGAAATGTCTACAAATAAATGTAATCATTTTACTGTTTTGGCAGATAAATTGATTTGTGTCATATCCTTCTACTTGACTATGGCCCACCATATTCAGAGTCTAATTCTTCGATCAACAAACTTTATGCATTTTTGCTTTTGCGGTATACATCCCAAAACAAGGATGGCATTTTTTTTCCCATCTTTTCCTTCACTTGTGGCCAAGATACAGTGTGTCCGGGGCTCTGTATCTTTCATCAAAAACCAAGAATGAAGCTGAATGCGGATGTTGGATATCAAGATCTATTTCCTGCAATGAATGAAATGCATGAAACAATTGTATAAGCTAAAATTTTTGGCTCGTTTCGTGACATAATTCAACTTCTACTACTATTTACCTGCCTCAGCTGCACGGTGTTCCATACTGATTCTGAGTATGTGCTATGGATAAGAGGCTCCTGCAGGACGAATATTCGAGTCATATATAACAACAACAATAAAAATTTATAGTAAAATGTGTGAACAACTCGCTGCCTGTAGTAATTGGGATTGGCTAGGTGAATCATGCTGGTTGGTAAAGATGTTGGGTGGTTGATACATCTTAGAATTGGTTTGCTGGTCCATAACCAGATTAGATTGTTGGTACATGCACTTATCCACCTGTTTTGCTTCAGAATTGTATAACCCCTGTGTTCAAATGGAAATAACAGGAAAATTCTTGTATTGTAGTAAAATAAAAAAGGATGCCATTTAGTCATGAAGATAGCAGATTTACCGGAATATTTATTACCTGCATGATGGCGTTTCCTGGGTTTGTGGCCTGAGGAGAAACATAAACTGGTGGGGAGCTAGAAATGCAGGTAACCGCACTATGTGCAAATGCCTCCACACTGTAAATTCCTTTTGCAGTAGAGCCTTTGTCGTTTAGATTAGTTTGTTGGCCTCCATTCAGAATAGTTCTCTCCCCATGTTTTGCCCTGTTCTCATCCTGATCCTCAATTGCTTTCCCGTCTAGAAAAATCTCCGCGTGCTCACCTTCAGAAGAATTAGCACCATTACCACTTGAGGTTACAGCCTGAGCTTCCTCGGGTTTTACTATCAATATCTTCTCCACCCCTTCCCTCACTTCATCAAGTTGTCTAGAGGCAAACTGAAAAGCGTCCTCAGATTCACAAGCCCTTGCCGATAATGTTAGAATTCTGTGGCACAAATCCCTGTAACGTCTCGCAATAATTATCTTAGGGTTGTCTTGAAATGTAAGCCCATTGCACCCTTTCACACTCCCAAGCCTTGCATCTTTTGTCCATCTCTTCAAAATATATCTGGATGGGACCACCTTTATATTTCTCTGGTCCAGGACTTTCAGAGCATGGCTACACAGGAATCCAACGTACTCAAACTTCTTACAGCTGCATATTCTTGTATCATCTAAAGAGTTGATTGTGACGTTGTAATCTCGGGTTTGCCCGAATTTATTAGCTTTGTACTCAAACAATGACCCATTCTCACTGCAGAGGTTAACAACAACATTTAAACACTTCTCATGTCCTCGCTGAAACACTTCAAATGCTCTTGGGGTATAAAACTCACCTGAATGCCTTAGCAGAACTGCCTTGCCCATTAGTCTCGGCATACATCTACTCATTTCATCACTAGCTTCTATTTCTTTGTACCGTTGCTCATCTACAACATTCTCGAAATGCTTGAAAACTTTAAGCACATCAAAGCCGGAAATTAGGTAGTTTCTCATGTTGTTAAATAAATTTTCACCGAGATGTGAGCCCTTCTCATCAACAAAAAAGGTATTTCTCCCATATACCACAGGCCATTTCTCTCGTTCTCTAAACATTCATTTCAGCCACTCGTTTTGCTGAAGACTATGTTTGCCCAACATGTCCTCCCAAGCATGAATGAAGTTCTCCTCATCCTTGGAATCATAAATACACCTCCTAAAATCCCTTGCAAAAGATTGAGAATCTTAAAGAACTTTGCTTACGTTTTTTATGGCATTCTCATACATCTGCCACACGCCAATACAATGGTTTGTTTCTGGTAAGACTGAACGGATTGCCTCAATAATTGCGGCATCTGGATCAGTGTATATGGCCTTTGGCTTCTTCCCAGACATTGTCTCGAGGAAAGTTTTTAAAAGCCACTTAAAAAATTCCACTGTGTCATCATATATAAAGGCAGCCGCAAAGATTACTGCTTGTTTGTGAAGATTGACCCCTATAAACTGAACAAATGGGAAATGGTCCTTCTTTGTTCTGAAAATTGAGTCCAAACAAATTACATCGCCAAAATGAACATAGTCTAAAACCATATTGTGATCAACCCATAAAATGTTAGTCACCTTATCATCAACATCAAGCTGTAATGCATAAAAAAAAGACCGATTTTCTATATGCTGCCTTTGAAAATAGTGCAACAGACTTCCCGCCTCTCCCTCCTTCATATCTCGGATTCTTTCGGTTTGAAGGTGATTGTCAAAATTCAAAGCAAAATCATCAAGAGAATCCCGGACTCTACATTGTCTATTTACTGATTCAATTGCTGATTTTGACTGCAGTTCTAAGTCCTGTGTCAAGTCAACTTCAACAGATTGATCTACACTGAATTCCCTTTGCAATGGGAGCATTTGGACATTACTTGGATTCACATTATCAAGATTGTGCTGTCCTCCAAAATGGGTAACATGTAATGTGTTAGAAAACGTATACGTGGTAGAATTTTAAAAATTTTAAGGGGGTGTTTGGCAAAGTGGTTCTCACCACAATCTCAGTTATGAACAATAAAAAGTTCTTACATGCTACAATAATAAAAAACAAATTTGCTACAGTAAAAAGTTCTCACATGCTACAGTAAAAGTGGTTCCCACCACTCTCCCAAACACTCTATAAATCAAAGTATTTTACAAAACACAAATTTGACATGTTAAATATATAAATTAATGATAGATCTTACTAACCTCTTTTGTATACTTAAGTAGGCTCGAATCCATGCAGAGAAAAATGTCCTAGAAGAATTTCAACTAACTGGACTTATTTGTTATTCTCTATCTACAGTCAGAGTGTGGGTAGGTGGTCGTATGTTATATAGTTTTTCCTCTAATGACTCTCCTTGCAACCACTTGAAATGACCTAGAGCTAAGGTTCTTGATGTTGAACAATACCCTTCAGAGAGTTTTAGAGTTTTTCTCACTAGAATACTCACTCTTTGCTTCTTAAATGATCTGAATTATTAAGAAAACTTACCTCTATTTATAGTGGTCGAATTTAGAGTTAAATCTTATTAGATTAGGCCTCAAAATTCAAGTCTGAATCAACTTATTATAAAAAAATGTGTAAAAAAAGCGTATAGAGATTATTGCACGATTGTCAAGCCGATTTGGAAGATCGGCCAAATCGGCCTGCCATACTTACTCCATCGACACTCTGAAATTTCCCATCGGTCTGTCAAACTTACGATAATCTTAAACCCTGATAATATCTTATTTTTCACCTGAAAATCTTAGACAGAGCCTCAGTTTAAATTCAAATAACTCAATAACAAAGTTATATGATTAAAACAGTTATATACAAATAATCTCATAGAAAATAAATATTATCCAAATAATTTAACATGTTTATCTTGAATTAATTTACAAAATTGATTCAATTGATAAACTAACATGAATTATTAAATCCAATCTTATCAGAATTTCAACCAATCTAATAATTTAACATAAATCACTAATATATAGAAAAAACATACCGTATTGTTACTTGATTTATTATGAGCTAGCAAAGGGGATTCGATGGACACATATAGTTCAAGCTCCTATAGTTATAAAATATAATATCCTAGATACATATTTTTAATTATCAGCTCTAATGCTACTCCGCTTAGAGCTGCACTCTCGAACTATATAAAATTACGAAGCTTCAAAAAGCTAACCGTCCATGACATATCATAATATGTCACGACCCCATAGGATATTCATAATCAGCTTAAGAATAAATCATGTTTTACCTTTTCGATTATTTTTATCTTACGTTCCATTATCATACTATTAGAATACCTACTGTCTATAGATAGTATACCATTCAGTTACACCTATATATCTAAATGATTAAGCGTTCTAGTCTTTCAATTATAGAATAATGCATAAAAGAGAATATCATTAACTATACAAAAAGAGCTATGGATTCTATATCTATAAATAATGAGTCTACATGAATCAAGAGTCATGTCTCCAACGTACTGGTATGCGTATCATCATTAAGTGAGGATGCCATCTTTTCATACATTAAAAAACATAAGTCAAGAATACGGGCCCATTATTTATTTTATAATTAATACACAACACACATGTTTGTCTAAAGTGAATTGATTTGTACAAATGAAATTATTAACTAAATTAATTCAACTTTTATGTTCTGATCCAATACATCGACACCTATAATAATGCACCAATGTTTCTATTCGCAAAGTCTTACTCTAATGATCAAGACAAGTCACTCCTATTAGAGATGTAGACAATATAACAATCTTAGCATGAATAAAACGCTAAACTTTATTTTCTTGATTGCGAATCTTATAATTTAGACCATTATCTTTAAGATTCATATCTTCCACAAAATCTGTCTATCAAATGCACGATACTTAAAGGTTTAGACTGATAGTCTCATATTTTTGTTTACTTATCATTATACATTCAACATAAATGAACATAAAAAGGACAACATTTGATATATCAATGATAAGTAAACTCTTTATTGATAAAATGTATTCAAAAACATATTAAAACATTTTACTCCCTAAAACACTATGTCTAACATTATGATCATATGCGCCAAGCAACCAGTTCTTGCTTCCTTCCGATGTTTCTTCACGTTAACATCTTTTTTGTCTCCCCGGTGATAACCCTCTCTAGAACAAGTGAACTTCCTAGATACCACCTGACCATATACCTTGCTCCTATTTACCCAGTCTTTTCCAACACTAAAACCAACCAATTTAGCATATTTATTGTAGAATTTATAGGCATGTTCATCAGATTCAAACTCTGTGCCAATTTTTAATATTGCATCTGCGTTACGTTCACCTTTTGAGGAGAGAGTGGAGTGAATACCATTAGCATAGACAACTTTTTGGCTGCAATTGTCCTGCTCCACATTCAAGTCCAAATCATTTGATGCTCCAATTTGGACATCCCTGTTTTCTTCATTAAAATTGACAGAGTCATTATCATCCTCTCTATGCATTGGCCTTCATTATAAAGAATTCACAAGTTAAACAACTAGGACTAGAGGGAGAAGAAAGTACTAAAAAAGACGTTGATTGGAAAATGGCATTAGTTATTTTTCCCTCAGTTGTTTCAAGCAAAATTTGATCTCTTTATTTCAGCACTAATGTATTTATGAAACCCATTTGTACTCCTTTCATTTTACCATCCAGAATTCCACCAAATATATAGTATCAACAGTACCTTAGAAAAAATGCGGGTCCAAAATTTAATTTGATGGGGGAGAAAAGTCCTGAAATGCTTGATTTTAGAATTAAACTTAACTAGGGTTCCAGATTTTTAGCAGCGGAGTTCGTTAGGCAGCGGAGTTGGTCATCTGTGTTATTGCTAGCAGGGCACCGATAGAAGCAGAAGTTAGATTGTCAATGGAATCCTCCCTACTTCACTCATTACCCAACGTGAATTTAGATCTCTTCCTCCTCCTACGGAATTCCGACGTTGTCTCGCAAGGTCAAAGTTGATGTTGAAGACATGGACAAGAGCCCTGCCTTTGAAACATCTGCAATTTTCGGATCAACTAAGTTGGTTCAAAAGCAAGAAGAGGATGACTGCAAACCAAAGGCAAATTCAGACTCATCAAGCCAGTGTGCAATGAGTGATTCTAGTATATCAGTTTCAGAATTGTTGCTGGATTCACCGAATGGCTATGATTTGGCTTTATTTCAAGATAAAGAGGATGATTGTGAGATTTCCATAAACAGAAAACCTGATTAAGACTATCAGCATTGGGTTGCCAAAGAGACCAAAACTTGGAGTTCATTACACTTTTATGTGTTACAAGTTGTATTCTCTTTGCTTACGTCTAAGCAAATCTGTTGTTAAACTAATTGGTCTAGAAAAAGTATAGAACTTTTAATATTTAGTAGTCTGTAAAGTCAAAATGCAGTTTTATTTAGCACTGTATTTCAGTTTCACCACAAAATTATATAATGATGGTAGAGTAGTTTGAGTAATGTTTTTATAATGTTACAATAGCTTAAGCCTTCACAAAAGAAGGAAAAATAAAACATTTGAAAAAAGAACAATAACTATAATAAATACCATTTTGAAAAAAAATAATTCTTACAAAAATAAAAATAAAAAACCAAAAAGTTTTTACTTGTTTTCTGCCTTGACTTTTCACCTCCTTCTCATGCCTTAATTGGGATGGGACAGTTGTTTCCCTGTTGCAACTCTTACATGTACAACATCTTAAGAGGATGTGGGAACGTATAAATGAGTCAATAATTTTTACATTATTTATTCATTAAAACAAAATAAGGGGCCTTAGATTATTTATTCATCAAAACAAAATGAGGGGCCTTAGATCTAAGTTTAGGTTTACCTCGATTAATAATGAGCATTTTTGGTTTTCTGATTTTGTTAGTTGTGACATTGGAATAAAGTCCCCATATGTAAAAGTCTAAGTACCACACGAAATTTTTTTCATTGGAAGCTAATCTTTGGTAAAATTCCAATTTAAAATGGATTTGTTTTAGGGCATGATTAAAATAGGATTTGAATTTTATAATGACATTTGATAGACGACTATTAAAGTTTTATTTGTGTTATTTTTTAAATTATCACTTAAAATAAGCAAAACTGTCACTACCAATTGGTAACAGTAACAATTCAAAAATGTTTAAAATTTAACAGTGACAGATTCAAAATATACTTCTAGTAAGCTTAAAATGGAAATAATATTAAGTTTTTTACTCTTTCAACCACCTGATTCTTAAAAAAAATTATTAATTAAGACACACATGAAGAAAATATTTACTAAACCACTATAAAGACTATAACAAGCCAGTAAAATAAAATAATTTTTAGGAGTTTCAAAAAAAAGCGAGAAAGAATAAAATCGGCTCTTAAAAAAAACTTGGAGCTTTGGCTCAGACCAGTGCTCATATTCATGACTATAAAAGCTATTTCTGAAACAAAAAACTAAAAAATAAAAATAAAAATGCAAAAAGAAACACCGATAAAGGCACACTAACCACATGAGTTGCAAAACCCCAAACAATATTGAAATATAGAACATTCATACAATTTGATGGGAGAAAAAAGTACCTGAAATGCTTGATTTTGGAATTAAACTTAACTAGGGTTCCAAATTAAAAGCAGCAAAGTTCATTAGCCATCGGAACAGACTAGAAAAATGAAAAGGCTTGCTTGTCCCGTTTGAAAAAATTGGTTTAAATAGTGGGGGTTTTTGCGTACTTACGGTCTAAACTTTATGTTTTTTACATTGTTGTCCTTGAATTTTTTTTTATAATAATTGAATTCTTAAACTTAGCCAAATTTGACAATTACATCCTTATCTCAAACTTTTATGTGAAAAAAAGATTACATGAGACTCACAAGACCTATTTAGAAAGAAAATGGTAAAATTCAAGCATTATAAAGATTAGAATATGCATATATAAGCCAACAAAATCGTTAGAAATATTAATAATGATACAATTTCTCTGGCTACTTTTTTGGCATAATGTTGAACAATTTGACTTTTATTAGATGTAAATAAGTTGCATAACTCTTCTAAATGGGTCATGTATGTTTCATATAATTTTTTTTATCTTAATTTTTCATAAAAGTTTGTGATTCGGACTTAATTGTCACATTTTATTAAATTCAAGAACTCAATTTCAATAAAAAATAATTTACAGACCATGTTGTAAAAATATAAATCAAAATTAAGAAACAAAAATGTGTCAAAAACCTAATAGTGGTGATAGATTATAGTTATTGTATTGTTGAAAACACACGGTAATTCTGGCTTTTGTCGTTTTGTTTTTGCGACGTATCGTTGTCCAAACTCAACGTCAGTGTTTCGAAGTGTGTGCTTGTAGAGTTGTTGACTAATATACAACACTGTTTATACTTTTTTTGGTTCATTCTATGTGTCATTTTCTGAAATCGGTGCTAGTGTGTCATTTTTTGGTTATGTACAACGAGTTCGTTTAACAAGTTAGTTGGAACCAAGTTCGAACATGAAATTATAGTATGTGAGTGCTTTATACTCTAGTAAATTTTTGCTTTTTACTATAGCATGTGAGAACTTTACACCATACAAACTCTTAACTTGTCTTTTTAACAACGACATTTCCTCTTTTCTTGTTGTTTCTTACTCAAGATGTTTCATTTTCTAAACTAATACTAGTGTTTTGAAGTGTGCGCCTCTGCGATCATCTAGTACAGTATCACATAGCTAACAGTTTATGAGTTTCATACCTTTTTGCATTAAAAAAAAAATGCATGTTGTTTTTTGCAAGTCTAATGTCGTTCACTTTCATAAACGACTTGTAGTTTCTTTTTATTCCATATGAAACAAAAAAAATCCTTTACAGAATTTTTTTTTATGCTCATGGAAAGACTTTCATCTCATTTGTTTCCTACCATTTGCTTTCTAGCATTGTTTTGTTTGGTGGACTAGGTAGTCATCGTTTTATAATGGGAATGACATGTCGTATTGCATGAAAAGACACAGGATTAATCAATAATGTTGGCCGTCATTTCAGTCATGTCTTGCTATTCTTGAACTGTTAAATCAAATATTGTATCACATTGAAACTCACTTGCATTTATTAGCATAAGCTGCTCAATCATAATATGTTTCTTAAAAGAACACAAATGTATTTTATTTCATTCAACAACCTAAGTTCTCTTCCCAATCTCCATGACATTCCTGATCAGTAGCAGATCTGAAGACATTACAAAAGGAAAAAGAAAACAAAAAGGGAAAAAAAAAAAAAGAAAACTAGAAAACTAAATCATTAAACTTTCAGATTATTCATCGAACGGAAGAACTCCATCCAGTTGATTCATCAGTTTGCATCTGCAATTTTACACATAAAAAAGAAACCAAAAATCAGCTAGCACAAAAGAAAAAAAAAATCTGAGGACGTTGCTGAAATAATTAGATTTTTGAATGTTACATAAAAAAAAAAAGTAGTATTATGGCTAAGAAGCATTGGAAAGGAAATAAAGAACGGACCACAAGAGAGGGATGGAATATTGCAAAGGGAGGGAAGCCTGGAGGCGATGCGGAGAGCGTTGCAGACGCAGTCATGATCGACGGCTCGGAGGGCGGAGCAGCATTGGACGCTAGGCAGCGGATTGGGTGAGCCAGGCGGTACAAATTGCGCGCAAACTCTGAGGTTGCTCAGCTGAGAGGAGCAGGCCGGCTGCGGCTGAGCCTCAGCAGTCTGGCTCTGTTGGGCCACCAGAAGTGTGACGATGGCGAGGAGGACAAGCAGACCAGCTTGGTCGCAAACTGAATTGTGGGATGCCATGAGAAGGACTTAATGCTAAATGCAAATTAAGTTGTTGTAATAGCTAGTGAATACTACTACTAGTAGTATTAATACTGCTTCTGTTAGTGTGCAGTAAAGATGTTCTCTTGTGGCTTCCCTTTTTTATTCAGTGGCTTTGGTTGAGGTTTTGCATGAGTCACCTAAGTTGGGGTTTTGAGCTCATTTAGTTTTTGTGTTTGGTGTATGGCAAATCAGGATGACAGTAAATTTTTCATGTTAAAAAAATAAGGAAATCACATTTTTTGCCCCCATGAAGGTCATACAATTTGTCAACCCCTTTGCCCATTAGAGAAACATGGATCAAGATGATATCTACTTCATTATAAAAAATAAAACGAATAAGTTGGAAGACTTTGTGCTATTTATTTCGATGTTGAGAATTTTGTTGAGCAGCCCAAGGACTTGATGGTAATGAATCATCATTAGTAATAGCTAGCATTCTTTTATCAATTATTTTAAATAGTGATTTTAATTATATGAGTATTGGAGTTTTATAGGTGGATTTAATGAGGAGGAACATAACAAATACAACTTGTAAGAATTGCAATCAAAATATGGTCATGTAGTTTGTGCTCAAATTTGACAGGCTAAGTAGTGATCAATATGAAAAATATATAATAAAAAAAAAAAAGAAGAAGAAATTGGTTGGAAACTTCATGAATTGCATATATTGAATGTAAATGAATGTGCATAAACAATTAACTGGCGACATATAACAAAAAAAGAATCATCAAGTATAGCTGAAGGACAAAAGAACTTCAGAAAAATGCAAACAACATAAACACAAATTTTAGGCCCCAAATTCCACAAAAAAAAATTAGGGAACAAAATTTAATTCTTTTTTTCCCTTTTTCCTAGGAAGTTTTTGCTATATGTTAATCAGAAACAGCAGGGGCTGTCCAATACTTCTTTACAGCAAATAAGAGTTTCTCCCTCTCAAGGGGCCCATCTTCATGGTCCACAATTTTGCTTTCCCATTCCATTGCATCAGTTATCCTTTTAATCTTCACCAACATATCCACGTCATCTCTGAAGATTACACTCCCCTCTGGCCTCAAAATCCTATCCATCTCTAGCAATATGTCTTCCATTTCACATCTGTTAAATAACTCAACAAAACATATAAAAATCAGAAACATCATTGGTAACATAACAAGAAAAAAAGAAGAATAAATAAATAAAGATGACTTGCCTATCCATGTAGAGACTAATCACTGAATCTGCGTGAATGAGGTCATAAGTTCTAGGATAAGTAGACATTGCTTGACACCTAAAATAAATAAATAAAAACGCTTTTGATCATAAACATAACCTTGAATATATATGTATAGACACGAAAAATACTTTGGAAAAATACTAGTGGTAAGTTCCACAACTAATAGAAAATGAACCTATCTTCTATTAGCATATAATGTCCAACACCGTTGGTGTCACCTCGCATTGTTCGTATAGACATAAGCTCATCATTTGGACAAATTGTTAGACTTACCAGTTCTGATACGTTCCAATTAGACCTCGTTCATAAATAACACCAAGTGTATTAACCTTAACATCCACAGGAACCACATTCATGACCCAAACAGGAAGGTCGACTAGTGCTGCAGCAAATCCTCCCAAGTATGCATTCATGTCTAGAATGTTCCGGTACCTTCCTGGTCGCCCAAGCATGTTGTTCACTGACTTATAATGCGACAACCTTTTCTTCCATAGTTCTGAATCTTGTTGAAAAATCTCTGCCGTAACACCTTTCACTGTTCCTTGACTAATCCTTGGTGGGACTGAATTTAGTCTCTCTGGCCATTTTGGAAGTTCTCCACCGGCATTTTCTTCTTCGTTGGAAACCTCCGGCAATGGGGTCAAACAAATCTCCATCTGGGTGTACCTAAAAAATAGTAAAGATCGATTGATGAGCAATAATTGACGTTTACCTGTTTGTCATGTTAGTTGATATTAAAACATTGGCAGACATAAAACATGTGATGGGCGCAAACCAAGCTCTATCAGGGTCCTGATCAGCCGTGCAGAATGGAGGATTTTGGCCAGCGCTATGTTGTACTTTGCAACTTATATGGTTAATGGGCTTTTGCCAAATGGCAATGTCGTCCTTCTCGACCAATTTTTTCCAGCAAAGGCTCTGGGCAACTTCCTCAATAATACTCTGCTCATTACTCAAATCCTCCTTTGTTCTCTGCCACCCTTTCCATTGTTTCTTCCAATTGATTGGTGGGCCCGACAGGATCCAGTACCCACCTGGTCTTAGAACTCGGTCTACTTCCATCAAATAAATTCCATCTGCAGCGTAACATAAAGATTAAAAAAAAAACTATGAAAATTACCTCTCAATAAAATTTCTTGTAAAAAAACTCTTACAAGAAGACAAGTATTTGACCCCAAAAAATAGATCCTGCAATTTTAACCGATGGATCAACCTAATAATAGTTCAATCCACGACTGTGTAGGCACGACACAAAAATATTTTAAATCATAGATAAAACCATTGAAACATTAATCTAACAATTAAAATAATAAAATCTACCTATACTGTCAAAATGCCTATTTTACCATTAATTTTGTCTTTCTTCTAATTCATTAAAATTTTAAGTCCGGATTCCATTGTCTATGGTAGGTATATAGAGTGTGTTTTAGAAACAAGTTGAAATTTATTAATTCTAACATCTACAGTATAAAACTCTAATATACTACAATATAAAAAAAAATATACTACATATGTTTGAGTTCTAACTTGCTTCCTAAACATTCTCATAATTGGCCTAATTAAGATCAAGTTGAACTTGGTTAGAGATGATCACAAAGTGATAATTAATGAATGTGGATACCAAATTGGCCCCAAGGAATGAGGCAACGAGAGCAATGGGCCATGTCAAACGCTCTAGAAGGATAAGGAAGGCGTTTTGATGCAAGAACTCCTATTAAAGCAGGCACTCCTCTTTCAAGAGCAAATTGGACTTGGGCCTCATGAGTATCTCTCGGCGCAAACGACATCGTTAGGATGTTTCGTGACAGAAGGTAAGCTCCCCAGCTTGCAACCTGCGCTAGATATCATAAATCAGATAATTTTTTAATTAATAAAACAGAAAATTACTTCTTTTCTTTATAATTGTTATTATTTTAATTTGGTTATTCCTGTATTCAATTCTTCCTTCGATGAGATGTACTGCCAATTGCTAAGGTTGACAATGTTATTATTTTTTAATACTAAATGTACGGCCGGAAATTAATATCTTTGTTTACTTGGAAAGGACAAATGCAAGTACTACAAACAAAAAAAAAAAAGAAAAAGAAAAAGAAAAACTCTAATCTGTCAGACAAGATTGTGCGCCTCATCTGATAGGACCTATCATTTTCGGTGATAAACCAACCGAGTTATATAATATGAGTTCATTTTTATGCCTTTTAGTGGTGTTCTAATTAAATTTTGTTATATAAGTAATTTTTTTAATTACTCTTCAAGAAATAACCTTGGACACTCACAGACCGGAACATTACAAACAACAATACAAATAATAAGAAAAGGCTTCTCTCTTTTTTTTTTTTGCCTGCTGAATTTAAAATAAAAGCAGGTATTTTGGATGCTCTTCTTACTATTCTAATTTAAAAGAAAAAAAAAGCGTTATTTTTATTCTCGCTGAAACATGATTAACTGTTTATTTTGTGTAAGAAATGAAGCCTGAAAAATAGTTGGCCATTGAGATTTTTAATGGAAAATTTTTTAACGTGTCCTAATCAGTCGGCAAATGGTATTTATAATACTAATTTCAACTTTCAGAATTCAGTCTTCCTTATTTCAATTTATTAAATCACCTCCACCAGATCCAATTGAATTTTATCCACATAATGCGCTGACGTATAGGTCGTTTAATATAAAAATCCAGATAATCGCGTTTATTATTTAACGAGCCAAAAAAAAAAAAAGAGGAATGCGCTTGAGACCGTACGTCGTTTAGTAAGAAACATTATTGGTTGCCATATAACGTAAAGCCGGACACCCAAGAGGAATTTTTTAAGAGAGAGAGCAAAATTGACTAGAAAAAATAATTTAAAAAATCAGCACATCGTTCAATAAATAAATAAAGAAGAGCACGCTAAATTATGAAATAAGTGGTGCGCTCTCATATATATTATATAATATATAACATTATTGGTGCTAGAACTTTCAATATATAGTATATAATATTTTATAGCATATCTATAATACCGTACCCTCTCCGAACGTGCCAAACCATTACATATGCAAATTTCCTGATTGAGATCAGGAGTGCAGGCAGAAAAGTTAACAGAGGTTTAATATTATTAAGAAAAATTAAATGAAAGAGGTCTATATAGATTTTAAGGGGTAAAATATAATTTTTATAGTATTTTATATACAATATCGAAAGAAAAAAGTTTAAAAAGTTTAAGATGCTCGTTCTTGTATAACTCCGCCCCTAATAAAATCTAGATTTCTTAAAAACTTTTTTCTGACTCGGTCCTTAATCAACGTTCATTAGAATCTTGATTTACTTTCCACCTCAAACTTCCCATAACTGGTCATACCAGCAAATATAAACCTTCCAAGTTTTGATTTCTGCTATTATAAGATTTCTTGCCATATACATACACGAATCTTTGTAAATAACGTAGAAACATCATTAACGTTTTGTACACGTTACAATTACAATATATCATGCTGAGACGTTATAAACGTCCTATACACTCCGGTCACAAAAATCACCTTTTAGTCTAATAAACGTCCTATAGTTGGCTCTAACCATCTGTTTAGCATCTCGGTTATGTAAAGCTCTTAACAACCAACATATTTCAGTTCTAACCCTCTCCCAAACGCTAGTCTAATTTAATTAGATTTTTAATATAATAATAAAAAAGAACGCGTACACGTTATTTTTCTTCCTATCTAGGTTATGTATATTCCTTCTTCACTTCATATCTTAAAAGTGGAAAAATTCACACTAAGCATCGTTATTCCCAGAAACCAACTAAAGAGAGCATATATTTGGTTAGATATTAATTTTCCTACTTCGTTTTAATAAAGGAATATGAAAAGCAATTAACAAATCAGAGAATTAAGTAATAACTAGGAAAATTAATATCACTTACCCCACAGCCCGTATCAATGGCGGTCCGAATAGAGCCGTCCTTGATATTGATCAACTTCCCAATATTATCAATATACGCGTCAGCACCGTTGGGAAACATGGTCCCACCTCCGGGAAACTTGAACCGGTCCCCTTCAAACCTGATCCAATTCTGCACCGCCTTCTCCACCGTCAGTTCCCTGTGCGGCACGTTGGCGTACCACACCAGATCCCTGCTCCTCGGCCAGGGGAACGGGTTGCGGTACCCGTGCGGGGCCGGCACGCGGCACTTGAGGACCTCGCTCTTCTCAGGACAGTGCCGCTCCCTGTACACCAGCCTCTCCCGGCTGAACTTCATCGACCGCATCGCGTCCTCGCACGGCGTGTACTCGCCGTACTTCGCATCGCACGGTGGGTACGATGCAGTAACCGGAGACGAAGACGAGTAGTTGGAAGAGTGGTGAGTCAAGAAGTCGAGTTCTAATTGGGGTGGTTGTGGTGATGAGAGTGCGACGACGTCGTTTCTGTTGCATGCGGAGGAGATGGCGGTGGCGGTGTCGGTGCCGCCATGTTGCCAGAGGCCGAGAAAGTAGGAGGAGATACAGAGTAAGAGGATGAGTGGTAGGGTGTAGATGTTGGAGAGTTTCCGTGGGGAGAAAAACAAGGACATGGTTGTTGTGTTAGGCTTTGAGGGCTTATTGACGGCCATATTGTTTGTGTGTGTTTTGGTGACTTTTCTTTGTATTTAAGGATTGAAATTGAAAGCTTTGAGGAAGGTTAGATTAAAGGAATTAGGACAGATTAGAGGAAGGTTCAATTAGGGAAATATCATAGGTGATGTATTGGGGGTGAGTTGGTCCTGTGGGTGGTGTGCAATTTTGTATTGAATATGGGAAGAAATATGGTTTTTTTGAGTAATTACTTTAAATGAATATGGTCTCGAAATGGGAAGAGAGAGAACTAGAGAGAGAATGTTAATGGCATAAAATGGAATTATTAAAGTTATTACGAAAAGAAGGGCAATTCTAAACATCCCAACAGGGTTAGCCCTCTCATTGGGGTGGGACCCACCTGGTAGGGTCCACCTCACTGAGAAGATAGGCTGTAGCCCGATCAGGAAAAAAAAAAGTTTTTCTTTAAAAAGTTTTTTTTTTTTAAAAAAAGATGTAATAATAAAAATTACTCTATATATTTAGATTCACAATATTCAATTTAACCCTTCAAAAGATGAAAGGCCACGATGCTAATACGATTTTCATTTCTTTAGGTCAATACTCGGTTTTAAATCTAGGTTCTTTTTTTTTTTTGCTAATTAAATCTTGCTTACTTGAATTAGTTGTATTAATTTATTTTTTTGTATTCTTATTTTCTCATGTATATTACGAACAATTCTTCTGTCATTACACAAAGATGCTTTTTTTATTCACAACGATAATTTTATACCATGACGGAAGTCAAAAGCGTCAGTTTATGAAGTGGGCATTAATAGAAATAATAATTAGGAAAAATGACGTACTCATGTCCTAAAAATGTTTTATAGAATTAGTGGATTGGCATTTAAAAAAAGCTCCCATTTTTTTCGAGGGGCTTTATCTAACGGACCATGTAGACAAAAAGATTCCAAACTGAACCAATCACTCCTCCGTACAAGCTGCAAATAATGTCGTGGGTCTTTCTCATCTACGGTCACGCACTGATAAAACACGTTTTTAATAATTAAATTTGGTTAAAATCTTTTTTTTTAATAAATCTAACAAAAAAAAATAGTCAATACATGTGAGTATGTTTGGTAAATAAATTTAAATTAATGATTTAATTTAAGTTAATATAATTTAAATTAGAATTTAAGTTAGTGATTTGAATTGTTATCCGAATTGACGTTTAGATGTGCGTTTAAATTTTAATCTGAGTATAGAACAAAATTGAAATTTGTGTTTGGAGAGGTTGTAAAAATATTTTTTGATTTATAAACAAATCTAATAAAATCTTAATGTTAATTATCCTACAAAAATGTGCAATGTGGATCTTAATTATTCCTCTCTTCACTAGAAACACAATAAAAAAAGAATCATCTCAATTTGATAACAAATGAAGAAGTTATGATTTTGTTTCCTCAAATATAGTAAAGAGAATTTTAGTTTTTACTGTATTAGAGATATTCAAGTATCAAAATTTTAAGAGGAGTCTGAAAACTTGAATTCTTGATACTCAAAGTATTCAGAGTTTGAGGAAAACAAAAATGTATCCAAAGGATTCGTAATATTCAAATCCAAATTTGAATCTAAAAAATCCAAAGAGTTCTCGAAACAAATGGACCCATAAGTTATTTTTCAAGTTTTCACCATAAAAATCATCTAATATTATTGCATCCATTTTTGGCATCCATTTTTGGCACGATGTTGTTATTTCAATTTTATTTGTTTTCATTGTTTTTATTATGCAAATTTTTACGGTAAGAACTTTACTTTTGCTCTAACTGTAAAAATTCCCTTTTGAGGTTTGGACTGAATTTTATAGTTGTGATCTTATTTTCCCCCTTCAAAAGTAATATTATAACACTCATGTCAAATCGTAGTTCGTCAAAGAATTGAAGTTCATATATAAAATCAACTATTAAAAAACAGATACAACATCCACGAATTATAAAAACTGAGACGTTCCATTTGTAAGCAGCACTATAATTAGACTTCTTATAAATACATATTAAAAAACATATAAACAGATAAATTATCCAAAACTAAAATCAGAACATTTTTAATATAAAAATACAAATATACTGTCCCTAATAATTCGAGGTAGAACGTATATTTTTGCATCATATGATTTCTCGGGTATTGATTAGACATTTTCCCAAGATTGTATAAAACAATCTGATTTTGAATTTGGTCTAATTAATGTTGTTTTAATTTATAATTTAGTCACGATTAGTCACAAATTGGTGTCCAAGAGTGACAACAAATAAAAAGAGGCAACATATAATTATGCTTTCTTGCAAACACCACGCACACAAAATTGTGATTGATAACAATGGCAATGGCCCCACATTCCACATGGGCTATCGAACACATAAGGTCTAGAACTAGTCACTCAATTTGAAAAAAGAAAGATACAACCTAATAAAACTCAAGACGTGGGAACTTGTAACTCTACATTTTCCGCCTAAAAACAGAATATATGGTCCTAGAAACTCACATGGGGATTACTTTGCTTGAAATTTGATGCAATGAAGAGGACATTATACTTATTTATTTATTTATTTTTGAGATACTATACGTGAACTATGGACCATGCTATGTTGCCCATCCAGCCCTCCTAAGTACTATATGAAAAGTGTCTCGTCCCAAAACCAAAAGTCACTCACTAAATGAAAAGTTTATGTTTAAAATTTAGAAAAAATATTCTAAGCGTTTTGAAAAATATATATATTTGCACCAAAATCTTTTTAAAGTCAACAAAAATAAGTAAATAAATGATAACATGCAAACTTAAAAACACCAAACACAAAAAGTTTGTAAACAATTGACATGTCTAGCGCAATAGTATCATAATTAAGGGAATCTGCACCACTTTGCATTGGCTACGGGGTTAGGCATTAGAAAAAAAGGGGAAAAAAGGGAAGAAGAAGAAGAAGAAGAAGAAGAAGAAGTATCACGGTGCACTTTTTTTTGTACGTACCAAATTTTCAAGATAAGGAGTATATTATTGTGATTTATACAGATAAAGATTAAAAAAAATAAGCATTTTTCAAATGGATTTAATTAAAATGCATGGATGAGTTATCACAATCAACAGCATTACACAATTAGATAAACATAAGTGTACATGTGTTGATCTTACTGGCATATAGCAGCCAAGAAACGTCCTTTTAACCAATGACGGAGCCAAAACAATTTTGTTAGTAAGGTTCATAACCAAAATAAAAATTACTAAAAACTATAAGATTAACTTTTATATATATTTTTAGTGGTGGATGTGTATATATTACATAATATGATGTATGTTCATGTGCATAAGTTTTTTGAAAATAGAAAAATTTGAGCCCTACTGGGCCCTTAGTGGCTTCGTGCATTACATATGTAAACACCTCCTGATACTAAATCTGTTTATTGGTTTTAGAGTAATTAGCAACTTGTCCTAGCCGTTGATTAAAGATAAGAAACAAAAGCTCTCAAAGCCCTAACGAAATAACCAAGGCATCTCATATTAAATGATAAGCAAAGCCACATTCATCGATCTCAAATATATACAACTTTCTGAAGAAAAATATACAAGATCATGGACTTTGCTGCTTAACCAAGTTGAGACGCGATGATATTGATTCAAATTCGAATGTGCAAAAACTTGAATCAGTATGATTTGTTAAATATTTTTTTAATTGTTGTCCACGTGTTATATTCTCATTAGTTGTTTTATTTATTTAAAGCAGAATAATTATAGTTTAATAATTATTATGTGTCAAAATCCTATTGGTCATAAGGGATATATTTTCTATTTACTGCATACATTAATGGTATATAGGTTACAAAAAACTCTTAACAGAAAGTGATCCTCTCCCTACCTATTAACGATATATTCTTCTCTCCATCAAGAAAAGTAGTCTGTCAAAACTTAAAGGGTCAAGAGAGAGAGACACAACTTTTTACAAAGGCTTCTTATGATCAATCGGTCTCATCAAGTCTTTATCATAAATCAAGATATATCTTCTTCTCTAATTATTGTTATATGAGAATCATATAGTTCAAAGATCTTGGCATTATGTTTATGCAAATTAGGGTATGCTTTGCATAATTAAAAAAATTTCCTATCATGTGATATCAGAGCGATAGGTTTAAGAACATGTGATTTTCTATTAATGATCATTGATTTCTTCTTTAATTAAATTATTGAGATATTTTCTCAAATCTTTCCGCTTCACATATTTGGTTATCGATTTGATGATCAATTTGATTTGTTGATTATATTACGTTTGTTTATTTGCTTAACGATTTCACCTGTTTACCATATAAATTAGTTACGACGTGATGAACTTTTCTTTCAGTATTGAATTGATTTCGTAATATTAAGTTGAATATATATATATATATATATATATATATATATATATATATATATATCAATCATTGAATGTAATTGAAAAAGAGGTGTTCATGGTTGCAAATTCCGTTTGATTGCATATTGAAAGCAAATGTTTTTGCAGAAAAGTTTTGTAAGCATTAATTATTACGTTTGATTGATTGAAATCAAAAAAAAAAAAAAAAATTCCAGTACAGTAAAGGGGGGAATAAAAAAATCAAGGCATACAGTTACAACTGAGGGTAGTCACTGATATGAGCTAAAAAGTGTGAATGGCATTACATTGGATTTTCCCATGTTTCACGTTAGACCTTTTACCAAGTCAATGAGTTGGTTTCAATTGGGCTTTAAGCCCAGTTATTTAAAGTAGCCCAAAATAAAGGAAAATGGATTTTAAGTGAAATGGGTATTAAAGTTTAAAAGCCCAAAATAGGCTGGGTAATGGATCCGGGTTGAACCCGACTCAATTCAGTCTTGACTTGAACCCATTGACTGACCCAATTTGACAGTTGACTATTGACTATTGACCTTGATTTTTGACTATTGACTTTGACCAAATTTTTTCTCTCTCTTTTCTAAAGCATTATATTAGAGTTTTAAAATTGAATTAAATTGAAATAAAATGGTTAAAAGTTTAAAGTTTAGTGTTTATTAAGTTGTATAATATTATTATTTAATTTGATGTCTATATTATGAATAATTTGTTTGTTACTAAAGTGGTCAAAGTAAAATGTCTCCATAGATGTCAAATTAAATAAAATTCAATTACCCATAATTATGTGTGTTATTAATGAGATGACATGATGATATATATTTCTTTGTAATAGGTATATTGAAGTTCATTGATTATAAAATATTAAAGATCGCCTAAAGGTTGATTAGTTATTTTATAATCATGAATATAATAGTGGTTAATTGATATATTTTGTTAGATATGTTTAGTACATCCAAAGATTGCAAGCTTATCTAATTGGAATATATTAAATTGCCAATTATGTGAGATTTAAAATAACAATAATAAGCATTAGTTATGTTTATTGTCGTACATTGTTGGATCACCTAAAGGAGAACTTCAATGTATATTTATGCCTATGTGAATGTTATTTGAATCTAAATTATTTGTTTATTTATGACTCAAAGCATTAATGTGTGAGCATTCTATCTATTTGCAGCATTTGCTCCTGTTTTTCTTCCTACATGATAAGTCCGCTGCTATTACTGACACTAGTAGTGCTGAACAGAGATATTTCCATGATGCTTGGGAAAGATCAAACAAACTAAGCTTAATGTTCATGCGGATGACAATAGCAGAGAACATGACGATTCCAAAAACTGACAATGCAAAGAAATTTATGAAATTTGTAAAAAGTATGTTCCAATATGATATTGTTGATAAGTCAATTGCTAGGACACTGATAGGTACGTTAACTACCATGAAGTTTGATGATTCTCGTACTATGCATGAGCACATCACTGAGATGATAAACATAGCAGCAAGATTGGGATCTATGGGAATGAAAGTGGATGAAAGTTTCCTTGTCACATTCATATGAACTCCTTGCCTCCTCAGTATGGTCCATTCTAAATAAATTACAATATAATAAAAGATAAATGGAATGTGACAGAATTACAAACTTTGCTTATTCAAGAAGAAGCAAGATTGAAGAAGCAAGGAACTCATTCAATTAATCTCATGGGTCAACTAGAGCTCAAAAGAAACCAGGAAAGTAGAATCAAAAGGACAATAAAGGACCACTAAAGGTTAATGCGTCATCTACCTAAATCTACAATAAGGAACAAAAGAAAGATGTGTGCCATTTTTATAGGAAGCCTGGACACTACAAGAAAGACTGCCTGAAATGTAAGACATGGTTCGAAAGTAAAGGTAAGCCGAGTGCTTTCGTATGTTTCGAATCAAATTTAGCAAAAGTTCCTCAAAATACTCTTAATTCTGGTTGTACCACTCATGTTTCAAATACGATGTAGGGATTCCTTACAAACCAAACCATAAACACAAATAAAAAATTTGTGCTTATCGAGAACCGAGTGAAAGCTCTAGTTGAAGCCATCGAAACTTATCGTTTGATTTTAGACACTGGACATCATTTAGATCTTTTTCAAACTTTTTATGTTTCTTCTGTTCCTCATAATTTAATTTCTTTGTCAAAACTTGATAAAACTGGATACTCTTTTAAGTTTGGAAATAGATGTTGCAGTTTGTTTAAGCATAATCATTTTATTGGTTCTGGTGTTTTTTGTGATGGTTTATATAAATTAAAGCTTGATAATTTTTTTGTTGAGACTTTGTTGACTTTGCATCATAATGTTGGTACTAAATGTGGTTCAGTGGATGAAAGTTCAACTTACTTATGGTACAAATGTTTAGGTCATAAACGTTTGGATCATATATTCAAAGAAAGAATACAAAGATTGGTAAAGAATGATATCCTTCTTGATTTGGATTTTAATGATCTTGGTACTTGTGTGGATTGTATTAAAGGAAAACACACAAAACACACAATTAAGAAGAAGGCCACAAGAAGCACACTGGGCCTTGAACTTATACACATGGACATATGTGGGCCTTTTGATGTTCCATCTTTTGGTGGAGAAAAGTATTTTATCACCTTTATTGATGATTTTTCATGTTATGGATATATCTATTTGTTGCATGAGAATCTCAATCAGTAAATGCCTTAAAGGTATTTATTGCTGAGGTTGAAAGACAATTAGATAGAAAGATAAAAATTATCAAGTCTGATAGAGGTGGTGAATATTATAAAAAGTACGACGAAATTGGACAACACCCTGGTCCATTTGCTAAATTTCTTGAAAAGCATGGCATATATGCTCAATACATAATGATAGGTACACTGAAACAAAACGGTGTTATAGAAAGGCATAATCATACTTTAATGGATATGGTTAGGAGTATGTTAAGTTATTCTTCTTTACCCTTACCATTGTAGATGTATGCTCTGAAAACTGTCATATATTTGTCAAGCAAGGTTCCTAGTAAGGCAGTTCCAAAGACTCCTTTTGAACTGTGGACAGGAAGGAAACTCAGTTTAAGGCACTTAAATGTTTGGGGGTTGCCTGGCAAAAGTAAGAGTTTATAATCCACATGAAAAGAAATTGGATTCAAGAACAACCAGCGGTTTCTTCATTGGTTATCCAGAAAAATCTAAAAGGTTTAGATTTTATTATCCTGGCCATAGTACGAGGATTGTTGAAACTAGAAATGCGAGGTTCATTGAAACTGGTGAAATCAGTGGGAGTGTGAAACCACGTAAAGTGGAAATTCATGAAGTTAGGGTGGAGATTCTTTTACCTAAAACTTCTTCTCAAGTTGTTATTCCTACAGTTATTGAACATTCAGACGACCCCCAAGAGCAAATGAATGATGAAACACCCCATAATGAAGCTATTCCCAATGAACCCGTAGTGGATGAACCACAAGAGGTGGTATTAAGAAGATCTAGAAGGCAAAGAATATATGCTATCCCTGATGATTATGTGGTTTATCTACAAGAGTCAAAATTTGACTTAGGAATTGATGATGATCCAGTCTTATTTTCACAAGCCATGGAAAGTAATGATTCTGTTGAGTGGTTAGACACCATGAAAGAAGAGTTGAAATCAATGGATCACAATAAAGTTTGGGATCATGTTAAATTGTCTAAAGGTTGTAAAAGAGTTGGGTGTAAATGGGTCTTTAAGAGCAAGCGTGACTCTAAAGGCAATATCAAACGACATAAAGCTAGACTTGTTGTCAAAAGTTTCATTTAAAAAGACGGTGTTGACTACAAAGAGACCTTTTCTTTTGTTTCGAAAAAGGACTCATTTAGAATTATCATGGCACTGGCAGCTCATTATGATTTAGAGCTTCACCAAATGGATATAAAAACCACTTTTTTGAATGGAAATTTAGAGGAAAAAGTCTATATAGACCAACCCAAGGGTTTTGTTGTTAAAGGAAATAAACACATGGTGTGTAAACTTAAGAAGTCAATATACAGACTTAAGCATGCTTCCCGACAGTGGTATCTCAAGTTCAATGATACAATCACTTCCTTTGGATTTAAGGAGAATATTATTGATTGATGTATATATCTAAATGTCAGTGGGAGCAAGATCATAATTTTAATTCTGTATATTGATGACATTTTGCTTGCTACCAATGATCTTGCCTTATTACATGAGACTAAGAAATTCCTTTCTGTTTGAAATGAAGATATGGGTGAGGCATCCTATGTGATTGGAATTGAAATATTCTGTGATAGCTCACATGAATTGTTAGGATTGTCTCAGAAGGCATATATTAACAAAGTTCTAGAAAGATTCAAAATGGAAAAGTGCTTTGCAAATGTTGTTCCTATTCAAAAAGGAGATACATTGAGCCTTATGCAATGCCCAAATAATGAATTGGAATGCAAAGAAATGGAACGGATTCCATATGCTTCTATCGTTGGTAGTTTGATATATGCTCAGACTTGTACGACGCCAGACATCAATTTTGCCATTGGAATGCTGATCAAATATCAAAGTAATCTAGCATTGGATAATTGGAAAGCTACAAAGAAAGTGTTAAGATACTTGCAAGGAACAAAAGATCACAAGCTTACTTGTAGAAGATCCGATCATCTAGAGGTGACAGGATATTTAGATTTAGATTATGCTAGATGCGTTGATACAAGAAAATCCACATTTGGCTACTTGTTCCTTTTAGCTGGAGAAGCAGTCTCATGGAAAAGTGGGAAGTAATCTGTTATCACTGCATCGACTATGGAAGCTGAGTTTGTGGCATGCTTTGAAGCCACTATTCATGGATTATGGCTATGAAACTTTGTTTCAGGACTTAGAATTATCGACAACATTGCCAAGCCGTTGAAAATTTATTGTGATAATTCCGTAGCAATCTTTTCTTCTAAAAACGACAAGTATTCAAGACGTGCTAAACATATGGAATTGAAATACTTTGCCGTTAAAGAGGAAGTTCAGAAACAGAGAGTGTTAATCGGACACATTAGCACTAATCTCATGATTGCGGATCCGTTGACAAAAGCGTTGCCAGCAAAGACATTTAATGAACGTGTCGAAAGAATGGGCATTATTGAAAACTGTTATTGACATTACGATGATATTTTATGTTCTTTATGTATTTAACACCCTGAGCTCAATTAATTTGTGTTTCTAATATTTTAATGCATCATGTGTCACTATATTAGTTGCTGTATATACATGAATGAATTATGTTGATATAATAGGATTTGTTTCTGATAAAGACATTATTGTTAGACCATTATGGTATATCTCTCATTACAAGTCATATTAAGTGTAGAATTAATATTGTGATACATGAAAGGGACTATGTCTATCTAATGACATACAACCGCTATGATCCTTATTAGTTTTTACTTGATAGTGATTTATGATTTGACCAATTTACGAAGGGATTTAGCTTATACTTTGCGCATTATGTTATATTATTAAACCAAGAAGTTGGATAATGTCACATGGACCAAGTGGGAGAATGTTGAATATTTTTTTAATTGTGGTCTACGTGTCATATTCCCATTAGTTGTTTTATTTATTTAAAGCACAATAATTATGATTTAATAATTATTAGGTATTAAAATCTTATTGGTTAAAAATGAGATATTTTCTATTTATTGCACACATTGATGGTATTGGGTTATAAAAGAATATCAATAGAAACTGGTCCTCTTACTACCTATTAACGATATATTTTTCTTTCCATCAAGAAAAGTAGTCTGTCAAAACTAAAAAGGAGAGAGAAACACAGTTTTCTTCAAAGGCTTCTTATGATCAATCATTCTTATCAAATCTTTATCATGGATCAAAGTATGTCTTCTTCTCTAATTATTGTTATGTGAGAATCATATAGTTCAAAAATCTTGGTATTATGTTTACGCAAATTAAGGTTTGCTTTGCATAATTAAGAAATTTTCCTATCATGATGAAGTGAACCAATATTAAATATCTCTTATCTCATTTGAGGACTATAATGATCCACACCTCTATTTGATATATATTCTCTTATCTAAACTTCTTCCATGTGCATTGTCGACGATTCAGTCATGCTTGGTGCCACAAAATGATCCCAATGGGACCTCAAAATTATTTGGTTCTCATTTAGTACTTTGTGTTCAAGAAGTATTGCATGACCAAATACGCGGAAGTAAACCAGGTGGTTTTATAGGAAGAAATGTGAAAGTAAGGCTGCTAAGCGTCCAGGCCGAGAATTCATTAAAAATGGAGTCTTGTTTTAGCTCCACACATGCAAGGTCCTGAAAATACCAAGCGCGCGAACTATTATGTCCAAAATATTTGTGATCTTCTCATCAATTGTAATTGGCTCTTGACTTGAAATTTGGCCTCAACAGGTATTCTTAAAAATTCTATCTAGATTAATCTGTATTTCCCCTAGAACACTCTGTCTCCAAGCCCCTTTACTAGGTTAGGAAATTGCTTTGATTTGCCCGTTCCAAATAGTGATGATGCTGCTCATTTAGATATGAGCGACAAACTTGGTATCTAATAAAATATAATGAATTCTTCTTACACCGTGCCATATGTGTCATCATGCTATTTGAACTTTGAAACTACCAGTTGCACCCCTTCGTATATAATAAGCCTCTAGATTTATCCTCGAATTTTGAAACATGCTTTTTTTTTTAACAAAAATGTCAAGTCATTGTTTTATTTAACGTTAGATACAACATTTAGAGATTAATGGATGCTCCTTACTTGAAATAAATTAGTAGGCTGCCAAAGCTCGGATATATCCTCTTCTTGGAGTAGTTTCTCAAAAGCTAGAAAATAAGGTAAAGAAAGGTGGAGAATAAATGCTAATTAAATTGTGTTAATTAATGGTTTAAATAGATTGATGAATTTTTTCTTGTGCACAAGTCCTAGTCCTTTAAAAAAACTGCTTCAAAGTTTCAGAGTAAATTTGGAGACGTTTTATATATCGAGAGGCACAACAAATAAGTTTTAAAATTTAAAAGGCATATTGACATAAGTAATATAATTTAAGGAGGTTTAGTAAATTTTATCGTAAAATAAAATAGCATATCCCTGTGGTTCCCCATTAATTCAACTGTATATGGTGCAGCTAGCGCTAGTATATAATGTAGTTGCACTAAACAATTGTGCCTTGTGAAACAAAACCATCATTAAATGTTAAAACAAGTTGCATTGGTTTTGTTGTGCATGCTGCATTCTGTTTTCAATTGATCGATCTAGTTATTATCCAAGTCATTTTCAACTAGCTAGGACAACATCGAAGAAATAAGGGCCTCGTTTGGTATTGTTTTAGTAGTTTTTAAAAATATTTTTGTATATTTTTTGAGGCAAAATTTTCAAAAATATTATCAACACAATTTTTAAAAAATTTTAATTTTCCAAAATAAGCTATTTTCACCTATTTTAAGATTTTTTGTTTCCCCAGATTTTCTTTTCTTGATAAGATCCGCCTATTAAAGAGTGTTCGCTGAATTGACGAATTCAATCAATAAAAAACCTAAAGGACAGACTACCCAAAAAAAAAAAAAAAAAAAAAAAGAAAACAACCTAAAAGGAGAGAAGAAACCGGGAATTATGAAACTGTACTCGATCAAAGTCTAGAAAGAACGTGTTTGCAGAAACAATTAGAATGAAAGGTTTGCAAAAAATGATGTGCAAACATATATTCAGCTCTTGAGGTTAATTTGACAAGACCAAATGAAAGTTGAAATTTGTATGCTGTTGATAGGTCATCAATCTCAGCATCCTAGAGATGAGAAAATTGCAACAGTAGTGTTTTACTCAATTGTTACTAGCTTGGCGCAAGGAAATAGCCAAAATTAGCAGCACGTCTGACTTGATAAAGAGATAACTATAAAACTATTTAAAATCTGGGAATAATAGAGATTATTTTTACGAATATAGTTGAAACTAATAAGTTAGAACTAAAATATTGTAGCTACTGAGAGATTTACACGATATTATAGTCTTATACAATAGCAGTTGCAACTAAGAAGTTGAAACGATGTTTCTAAACACACCCAAAATCATCTTTTAAAGGCTACCTTAATTCGAATTTGAATAAAAAGGGAAAGTGGACCAATAAGCTTCACAAGACCCGGAAATCTCTAGAAGGGAGATAAGAGATGATTCTCTCTTTAATTAATTCAAATCTTTTCGTATTTGTCACTCGTTGTCATCCACGTTTTGCCAGTCCAACTGTGGCTGCAGATCAATATGATTGTCTAACTGCTCTTCCTATTCCACATCACCAGAGAAAAGTTTTGAAATAATTTTGTAGACAATTACATAAACTGACCCCAAATTATGGTTTCGTTTTATCTTACCGCCCAAATATTGAAAATTACTCACCGAAATGAACATATTTTTGTCAGTATATCGAATAAAGCAGATCGTGTTGGCCATAACGTCAATAGTAATCATATTAATGCTTTGGGCTACAACTGGTATGCGAATCGTTTACTAAAATTGAATTTACAAACTTGCTCGTAACTTTCCCTCACAATTCCGCGCAAAGTTGAGGTGAAACTTATGGCCTATTTCAATAGAAACTTGATCCCTGGGTTCGCTTACACGTCTTGTTTTACAGTTATATTAAGAGTAGCTTCACATATTAATTAATGTAAAACAAATAGTGAATTTGTTTGTCTTTTCTTGAATACTCGATAGATAATTTGATGAGCGAAGGTTTTTAATTTATGTTTTTGAAAATAGTTAAACAAATCAACAGCCTCAAACAATGTGAAGCTCTTAAATGCTACAGTAATAAAATTACATTATTGTATTCCAAATTATTCTTTTTGCATAATACACTTCGAATTTTCAATCTTGATAAAAGACACACTGAAGTTTAAAAGCATTAGCAATTGAGATCTAATTGTTAAAAGTCATAGATGATTTTAGTAACGAGATTTGCACGTTAGTTTTTTAAGGGTAAAGCTCATCATTTTAAGAAAAAAATTAAAATTCTATATGTGAAAAGAGTACTAAATGAAAATTAAAAGTAGCTAACGGACATCAATTGTCAATGATTTCAAAGTTAAAGGCGTATTTACCAAGATTTAAAGTTCAGAGTGTATTATTCAAAAAATAAATAGTTCAAATGTAATGCTACAATTTCCTCCACGCTACAGTATACAAATATGTATATATATGCTATAATATAAAGTATTCACATAGCATTGAAACTTTAGAGTTATAATTTTTCTCCTAAACACGCTACAAGTATAGAATTTTATTTATTCGCTTCAAATTGAGTATCGGTTTCCCTCATTTTCTTGCTAGGACTGAAGTCCTGTATTTTCCGTTGTTTAATTTCAACTAGAATTTCCCATAAGTTCAAATTCTAATTCATGAAATTCCGTGTAAGTTTTAACAGTGCTACACAAGTTGTGGACAAATCCGATCAAAACTTGCGGTCGAAATTGTTGTGCTGAGTCAGTGCCAAGTTCTAAAATTCATAAATTTCCTCAATGCTGATCCGGAAGATGACCGGATGTGAGTTATTAGTGGCCCTCAAAATTTTCCTGTATTTTAAATCAAACCATTATCAAATTTGATGGTTCAAGCATACTTTGTTTGTTTCCTGATTTTGGTGAGAAACTCGAAGACAGAAAAGTCCAAACGGGTCTAAAAAATATCAATCATCATTCTGTCTTTCGGAAATCTTGAAGTGTGTGAGTGTGTGTGTGTGTGTGTGTGTGTTTTTTTTTTTTTTGTTTTTTTGTTTTTGTTTTTCTAAGTTTCTTCTGTCGGCAGCACGTTTTAATCAAGTAGTCACTTGTTGTTTTCCAACTATAAAAATTCTAATAATAGGGGAGCAAAAAAGTGGAAGAAAGAGTCCAATTGATTGCAGGTGAAAAATGAGTAATGTTTAAAATTTGTCTCTTTTTATCAAATATGAGCATATCTAATTATTAATCTCCTAAATCATTATATTAGAAAGCATGATTAACGCCTATAAGAATTAAAAATTGCCCATGTGGAAAGTTATATTGGACTCTTGACTTAACTAAATATTTGTAGCCTTTTTAGGTGTCTAAAACCATTTTCACAAAACGTGCAACATTGTCATGCTTAATTATCACAGATCATTACCACATCAAATTAAATAGTAGAGATTAAACATGGGATTTACTTGAATTAGTTAAATTAAGTCCCATGTGCAAACGTTGTTGACTTATACTGGTCCAAACACAAATATAAGGATTTTCTATAAAAACTAAATCTGGTTAATTAGGATTGATTCTCGAAAAAAAATCTCATTAATTTAGGTGGTCAGCAAGGATTATAATTAATAAGTAATATAGAACCTTATATATTAGTTTTTAGAATGATATAAAATAATCCCACCATAATCTATATCCGGAATCAGGATTGTCCAGCAGATTTCTTTCCTGCTATCTGGAAAGGAAAACTCACCCATGATCATTAAGCCTGTCTTCTTAACGATCAAATGATTTTTATGGGTTTTAATTTTTATTTATTTTTAGTTTTAAAGGAAAATTTTTACCAATTATTATTATTAGTATTATTATTTTTATTATTCAAAATCAGCCGAGTATATAAACTGACATTAAAATCCCCCAGTACCAAACTCAAACAATAGTAATAGTAATAATAAACTAACATTATTGAAGGAAAAATTTAGACATGCAACATGATTTTATCAGTCATGTTGAAATATAAAAAAATTTAAATCTTTTACAAATAACAAAATTTAGAATCGTTATGATAACTATTATTAATTATATTATTTCCAAAATATTCTAAAAAAACGGTTATATTTCTATTTGTATAATAAAATGCTATTTTAACTGTTATATTTCTATGTATAATAAATGCTATTTTAACTCATTATTTTTCTAAATAGTATTTTAACTTATTATTGAAGTTCCATAATGTGAAAAATATTATTCTAAAATGGTGGATTATCTTTATCTTCTTTTGAGAAGTGCTAGTTGTACTTTTTTTCTCACTTTTTTTATACTCTTTTCAATTACTACTTGACACGTGGACTTTATTATGTTATTTTTTATCTAAATAATATTTATAATGTTAGTGGATTCTACGTGTTAGCGATGATTGAAGAGACTGTAAAAGAAATGAGAAAAAGAGTGTTGTTGGCACTCCTCTCTTCTTCTTTTTTTTTTCCTTTCCCCTTTCAAACATTTTCTAAGATACCAACGAAGATTAAGATTAATTCTTAAAAAAAAAAAAACAAAAAGAGGAGTAAAGGCTAAAAAATAGTAAGGCTTCATATTTATTGATCCAATTGTCTTAAAAAAGTGTAAAATTGTTCCATATTTCTCCCACACGCTCCCACAAAACGTGTGGAACAATAAAGAAGGCTTTTTGTGCTTTTTTTGGTTGGTTTTTTTTATTTTTAGTTTTATTTTTAAAATTTTAAGCTGGCATTTGGTTTTGGTAGTCCCATCTGATTTCCTCACAAAAACATATATTCCATGCACACTCATAGACACGTCCTTTCACAAAGCTCACTTTTTCCCTTTTCCCTTTCTTGAAACCCAAAGGCCGCCTATTTCCTTTTCCCTTCTAACTTCCCATGAAACAAAAATGGTGCATCTCTCCATCTTTCCTCATCTCCTTTATCTCCTCCTTCTCTACCTCTAAATAAAACCTCAATATTTATAATATATTCATTTTTGGGTCATTTCTCTTTTTTGTTATTATTAAGTTCTACTAATTTCAGAATCAAGAAGATCAACCTATATATTAATTTAATTTCTTCCCTTGGAATTTTATGGGGACTGGTTTCTCTTCTTTAGCCATGTTAGAGATTGATGGAAGCTCTAGAACTAGTCTTTTTCCGACGCACTCGAAACCAACAGGGCTCGGGGATTTGCCTGAGAATTGTATCTCATCCGTTCTCAAGCACCTTGACCCGCCTGAGATCTGCAAATTGGCAATGTTGAGCCGGGCTCTTCATAGCGCTTCTTCGGCCGATTTCATATGGGAATCAAAACTACCACCAAATTACAAGTTTCTTGTTGAGAAAATTCTTCATCAAGGGTCACCTCCAAATTACTATATTCCAAAAAAAGAGATTTACACCAAATTGTGTCAACCCAATCGCTTTGATGGTGGCACCAAAGTAAGTCTTATTGTTATTACTATTATTATTATTATTATTATTATTATTATTATTGCCTCTTAAAAACATAAATCTTAATTTAAGTTTTGGGATTTGCCTCAATTAGTTAATATGATGTCTGAATATATATTTTCGTGTATGTCTAATTTCTTCATATATATGTATTCATGCCATTATGGATTTTACAACATGGTATTTTAGAAGTAAATTTTTAGATATTTTGTGATAATAAAGATAATGAGTGATTGATATGTTGTTGTTGTTGTTTATCTACAATCTTTAGGAAATGTGGTTGGATAAGAAGAGTGGGAAAATGTTTTTGTCGATTTCGTCAAAGGCATTGAGAATAACGGGAATAGATGATCGAAGATATTGGAACTACATTCCAACTGAGGAATCCAGGTGAGATTTTCAATTGAGATCTTCTTATATTTTTTTAATTATTCTTTCCCTCCTATATAGGTTTCGTTTTCGTGCAAGCATTTCCTTTGAAATAATTTTAAATGATGCAAAAAAAGAATAATAGTTTAATTATAATGAGGAGGAAATTGAAGAAAAATAACTTAATTGATGCTTACACCCCTTCCATTCATGGGAGAGCTCAAAAAAGAGAGTGAAAAAAATTGGTTTTGAAAATCGATAATATTTTCAATTTTTATGGGATTTTTGTGTAAATGGATTAAGTTTTGTGGTCCTTTAGACTGTACCTTTGCTATATTAGGAAATGAAATTTGATTTTGAGAAATATCCTATTTCGTCAAAAATTTTGCAGCCAGAAAGTTTCCGCCGGAAATTGGTAGATTCTTTCAAATTTTTTCATCATAAATTGCTGTTTTCAGTACTAAATTTTCGGGTTCTGGCAATTTTTGTTTTCTCTAGTTTTCCATGCTGTGGTCAATAATATAATAAAAGTCAACAATTTTCTTGTGCTGAAAAAGGTACAAATATTAGCACCTAGCAAAGACATAATGGACTACAAAGACATATTCAAGGTGGGGGCCTTGGAAAATAGAAGATATATTCTAGCATAGTCTCTATTTAAGCTTATCCTAAATTTATTAATTTTAGCAAACAACTTGGCTTGGATTTAAAGCATTTGATTTTGATCTTATCCATTTGCTTTGTAGATGCCTTGTGTAGTGAATCCCATCAAAATCTTTCTTAATTAATTAGCTTTTTGAGTGTTTTAGAGTTTAATTCCTTAATTAAAAAGGCAAAAATGCCATAAAAATAGTAAATTAGGAATATTAGAATAATTAATGACAAATTATTAACATGGGTTTTTTCTTTTTATTGTATTAACAGATTCCAAACAGTGGCATATCTTCAACAAATTTGGTGGGTTGAAGTGTTAGGAGAGTTAGATTTTGAATTCCCACCAGGGAATTATAGCCTTTTTTTCAGGTTGCAATTAGGCAAAGCTACAATTAAAAGATTTGGGAGACGGGTTTGTAATCTTGATCAAGTGCATGGTTGGGACATAAAGCCTGCTCGGTTCCAGTTATCAACATCCACCGGCCAGAAATCCCTATCAGAGTGTTATTTGCATGAGCCTGGGAGTTGGCTCCATTATCATGTGGGTGATTTTGTTGTTGAAGGTGGGCCCAACATGATGATCCCTATGAACATAAAGTTTTCAATGGTCCAGATTGATTGTACACACACCAAAGGTGGTCTTTGCTTAGACTCTGTGTTGATTTACCCAAGTGAGTTTAGCAAAAAGTTGGTAGAAGCATAGTTTAATCATGTGATGGCATAGAAGTATATAACCGCAATTGGTTTGATATATATATATATATATATATATATATATATATATATATATATTTTGGGTGGGTGTGAATGGTATAAGCATAGTTTAAGCATGTGATGGCATAGAAGTATATAACAGCAATTGGTTTGATATATATATATATATATTGGTGGGTGTGAATGATCGGTTTGGTTCATTTGAAGCACCTAAACAAATGTTCATGTCCTCTTTGATCTTTTTAATATATATATATATGTGTGTGTGTGTGTGTGTTCAATTTGTTAATTTTTTAAGCTGTCTTGCCAACTTCAACTTTCAGAAAATCTATGCATAGCGATCATGTGAGACTAGATCATGTTATTGGCATTCAAACTTGGTAGACGGTGTTCATATTTAGCAGTGTAATTGATATATATATATATGTGTGTGTGTGTGTGTGTGTGTATATTGATGTCTATGTATATAATTTAAGTGGAGAAACAACTTTCAGGATAGGAAGTTGGGACAAACATATTTGGACTCATATATATATATATATAAGATAGGACTATATTTTCATGTAGTATATAAAAGTGAAAAACACAATATATCATTTATTCAGTGTGACATTAGCGCACAGGAGACAAAACATCAAGAATTAGTTATCTAACATTAATATCATTTTACCTCTACAATATAAGCGTAAATTATTTTATTATCTAACATTAATATCATTTTACCTCTACAATATAAGCGTAAATTATTTTATCCTACTCATTTCTATATGTTACATAGAAGTAGAAGTATAGTCCTCTCAAATGATCGTAGACTACATCAATACATACATGTTTATACAGTAAACTCCGAATTTGAGAGACATGACATCTCGAACCAATAGATACATGATATGAAGTCAAATGTGCTATGCTTAAATTTTCAATTATGCACTCTTTGAAAGGCATTATTCACACTATATAGTCTCTACTGAAGAACCCACCATTCAATAGCGATGGACAACCAACCAAAACTAATTAATAAATAGTATATCTTCTATCGGAACTGGGCTCCCTTAAGGTAGGGCAACCTGGTTTAATCATTCATCTTATTTCTTTTTCACTCTTTCAAGTTGTCGGAAATCAAGTCAAACAACTCAAAAATAGGTTTGTAGCTCCTTCAAAAGAAAAGATAAATACAATAGATCAATTTGAAATTACCTTCGAAAGGCCATAAGAAAAAAGAGGCAACTATTTTCGTCTCCCCAAGGGACAAAATAGAAAAGAAGCCAATATTTCTGTAAACATAAATGGACCAGAGAAGGACTATTTATAATTCAATAAGATCAAGATTTCAATTATTATCTTAACTTTTTAATAATGAGTTGAATTTAATTTTAATTTGCAGAATAAAATATTAAAAATACGTTGATAATAATAGGATACAAATTGTTCTTAAATAATAATGAAAATTAGAAGACAATTCATTCGCCACATTAACTAATATTACAATAATTAATATAAATTACAGGCCCCTAATATTAATTTTTATAATTTGGAAACTCGTTATTTACACACGTTAGCATTTCTGTCTCCTTAATATTGTGAGAAATTGTAGAATTGTAGCCCAAATTTTTTTTTTTTTAAAAAAAAGTTGTTCTAATAACTTTAGTGAGTATTTGATTATTTTTAGTAAATGACTAATTGATCTTGGTAATTTATTGATTGATTTTTTTGTTATAACACTATGTTTTATTGATTAATTTTCAATTACGTAAATTGTTGAGTCATTTAAAATATTATCTTATTGTTGTAGACATAATCTGACTAAATTCTCAAATGACTTTCATACGATGTGCAATTTGTAAATTTAAATTTCTTCTTTGTTAAGTTAAAAAAAAGTTATTATTTTAATTTTAATAAAAAAAGTATTCATCACCTTATTGACAATCTTTTTGATAAAAAATTTTAAATATATTTACATGAAAAAAAAAAAAATTTTGACTATATTTAACACCTCCAAAAAATAGATTCTTAACATAATTACATTCATTTTTGTCCAGCAATAACATTATAGTAAACATAAAGTAATGGTTCCAATAAGAAAAGGTATTTATCACTTTTTGACAATATTTTTTTATGAGAACCAATCAATATATATATATATATATATATAGATATATATACTATTAAAAATTTGTTTTTCAGTCACAAATCTACATAAAAAATAATTTTATCCATTCATACAAAACTTTTATATGCTATAATAAAAAAAAAATATTATATATAAAACTCTTATATATTACAATAAAAATAATTTAATTAATAATTTTTACCACGATGTTAACAAAAAATAGACTCTTAACATAATTACGTTCATAAATGTCCAACAACAGCGTTATAGTAAGTATAACGTATTGGTTGCATCAAATGCCATATATCATATTTTTTAACAAGCGGGCCTTTTCTGTCACTGAAATCTTCTGCGTCATCCAAACCAAAACCGTGCCCAGTCGGTGATTCCAAAAGCTTCTCTCGTTCGTTCTTCGACTATCTCTTTAGGTTTGTAATTGTCTTTTTCCTTTTTCGAATCCATTTTCTACTTTTCGTTAAACCGTACTTCTTTTTTCCTTACCTTATATTCCAACCCAAATTATATTCTTTTATTCTTTTCTTAAAGGTGTATGTATTTTCCCTTTGGTTTTTTTCAGTTTCATTGCTATGCAAATAAGCTTCTTATTTTGTTAGGTAATTTGGGTGTTCTTCCCACCAAAGTTTTTTTTTTTCTTTTTTTTTTAGATAGTGTTTTGGGGTTGTTTGTTTGAATCCCAACTTCCAACTTAATATTGTTTGTTGTAGAAGCATTAGATTCATCTTGAAGATGCCTAAAGTGGATAATAGTGGTGATTTTATATACTGGCTTGGAATTGACATATCAACAAAGATTCTAAGCTATTTGGATGACCCATCTGATCTAGTCCGTGTATCCTCTGTTTGAAGGCTTTGGCATCGATTTGGTAAGCCATTCTGTTAAAATCGTTAGCATTTTGGTAAAGGGTTTGTGTTAATTTTTATTCTTTCTATCTGCTGATTCTTCTATCTTCAAGTGCATTTCAGATGCTTGAATGCTTTTTTAATACTTTTGGTTTAATAATATTGACAAAATTCAAAGTTTGCAAAAGCCGGCTCTGATCATGGGCAATTGGGACGAACTTGTTTACTGGATTCAGAATGATTTATAAGTCAATTATGTCTATCTTTCAATTTTTTATTTTATTTTATTTTTTACTTGTTAGAACTATTTCTTTAATTCTGCTAGAGACTTCGTTTCTTTCTGTTAAGGAAAAAATAAATAAGAAAAATCAGATATTCACTTGTTTTACTTCAAATTATATATAGAAAATGGTTGATGAAATCTTAATATTATACCTCCCTTCTGTCACTATAAGCTGTGTTTTGTTAGGAGATTTGGAGAGAGTATGCATGACCTAGACTTGCAGACTTGTAAAATTCTGATGTTGATTCTCAATGTTTTGCAGGTGCTGAAAATGGCATTTGTAGGCAACTTTGCTTCAAGAAGTTTCCTGAAATATCTAGCGCTGCTCGTTGCATTGAAGCAAACATCATGATAGAACCATTAAAAATCGGTGGTGTTGGCAATAATTCTACCGAGTGGGAATTCCTCAAGAGGAAACACAGAATATATTCCTTCTTAGCACAAGGGCTTTCCCCTGTCATCAGAAAAGATTGCATATCTCTATCCATAAGTGCATCTAGCACTGACAATTACCCTACGGAAAGCATTTACAATACTTTAGAACCGGGAGATCGGTTTGAGGATGGACCTTCGTACTGGTCAAGTAGTGGTACAAGTGACCCCAATGTTCCTGAGACATTGCTTTACAAATTGATGGGCAAATTGTGTGTTGTTACTGAAATCCATGTTCAACCGTTCGAAGGTTAATTCTGACTGTTATTTACATATAGCATTTGTGGTTCTATGATATGTTCTTGAACTTTTCTCGCTTTAACTGAAGGAAAAACCATGTTTTTGCATATCAGCTTATTTTCAGTATGGCTTCCCAATATACTCATGTAAGGCTATCCGATTCAGAATTGGCTATCTCAAAAATCTAGTGGAATTGAAGGATGAGTTTCTAGATAAGGCTGCTGCGACTCACCGATTGGAAGACAATAGATTCGTGTGGACATACATCTCACCTGAATTCTTAATGGCTCAGGTTTGCTGAACTGTATAAATCATTTGTCTTTGTTTCAATTTCCCATTTGAGGAAAGGCAAATAGAAGCTAATTGATTTCTTTCTTTCTTTCTTTTTTTAAAGTATTATGGTCGTTGTTGGGGGAAATCTTTATGATGAGAAAATGGTCTGAAGTTCATACCTTCTTTAAACCAAGCACCCGAACAAGTTGGTTGAGTAGGCTAATTCAAGAAGGCCATCGATTGGGCCAAAAAGGTCTAGTCCGATCAAGACTAGGATCCGTCTGAGCAGCATCTGTCCGATCAGGATCAGGATTTGTCCGAGCAGGATCGACCCGACCAAGACCAGGTCTGTCCGACCAGGACATGTTCGACCAGGACTAGGATCTGTCCGACCAGGATCTGTCTGACTATGTTCTGTCCGACCAGGATCTATCCGACTTGGCCAAGGCAATTATGAAGGACAACCCCGATTGGCAAGATGGTAGGATCCTGACCAGATCACACAATAGTGGATCATACTCAAAGACCATCACGTGGCACCATCTTGGCCCTTTGTTGGGCAATCCTTCATCTCCGGAGATCATGACATCTGTCTCTGAACACCTGGATCACAGGCCAAACCCGTCCACATCCGGATCCAAGCTAAACTTTATAAATAGGAGCATCAACTTTACCACAAAGGCACAGGCATTCTGCCCTTCCCTACTCTGCCTCTCCCTTAGCTCTTACCGGTTAGAACACTAACTTGAGCATCGGAGTGCCTTTGGCAAGCACCAAACTGTTGTCCCCTTACTTCGAGGCCTTCTCTCCTCTTACAGATCCGATCAGACTAGGCAGAACATGAGGCAAAACAGGAAACTTGACCACTATGCACCCCCGCACGCAGTGTTGTGTCGATCTCAGGCATCAACATTTGGCGCCAGAAGGAGGGCCCCATGCCTTTCCAACAGCCTCATCTTTCCCCCCAACCATTCTCGGGACAACCGACCAGGTCCAAGAAGGTTACGGTTGACCAGAGAAGACCAGGTCCAGGCTACGACTGACTAGGTCTTGGACGAAGAGTCCAAGAAGGCTATGACCGACAAGGAGACCTCAGGTCTAGGACGAAGAGTCCGACCAGGTCCAAAAAGGTTACAGCTGACCAGAGAATACCAGGTCTAGGTTACGACCGACTAGGTCCCGGACGAAAAGTCCAAGAAGGCCACGATCGACAAAGAGACCTCATGTCCAGGACAAAGAGTCCGACCAGGTCCGAGAAGGTTACGGCAGACCAGAGAAGACCTGGTTCAGGCTACGGTCGACCAGGTCCTGGACGAGGAGTCCAAGAAGGCCACGACTGACAAAGAGACCTCAGGTCCAGGACGAAGAGTTCGACCAGGTTCAAGAAGTTTACGGCCGACCAGAGAAGACCAGGTCCAGATTACGGCCAACTAGGTCCCGACGAAGAGTCCAAGATGGCCATGATCGACAAAGAGACCTCAGGTCCAAGATGAAGAGTTTGACTAGGTCCAAGAAGGTTACGGCCGAACAGAGAAGACTAGGTCCAGGTAGCGTCCCAAACGAAGAGTCCAAGAAGGATATGTCACGAAAAATATTTCCCAACCACATTAAGACTTCGGTGCTGATGATCTCCATCACGAAAGTCTTGGGGGGCTATTGTTGGGGAAAATCTTCACGATGAGAAAATTGTCTAAGGTTCGTATCCACTTTAAACCAAGCACCATAACAGGTTGGTTGAGTAGACTAATTCGAGAAGGCTATCGATTGGGCCGAAAAGGTCTAGTCTAACCAGGACCAGCACCTGTCCAACTAGGACCAGGATCTGTTCGGGTAGCATCTGTTTGAGCAAGACCAAGATCTATCCGAGCAGGATCTGTCCGATCAGGACCAGGGTCTGTTCGACCAATGACATGTCCGACCAAGACCAGGATCTGTCCGACCAAGATCTGTCCAACTAGGATCTGTTCGACTTGGCCAAAGCAACCACGAAGGATAACCTCGACTGACAAGAGAGTCGAATCCTGACCAGATCACACAGTAGTATATCAAACCCAAAGACCACCACGTGGCACCATCTCGGCCCTCCGTTGGGTAATCCTCCTTCTTCGGAGATCGTGACACCTGTCTCTAGACACTCAGGTCACAGGCCAAACCCATCTACACCTGGATCCAAGCTAAACTTTATAAATAAGAGCATCAATTCCACCACAAAAGTACGGGTATTCTACCCTTGCCTACTCTGCCTCTTCCTCAGCTCTTCCCGGGCAGAACACTGACTTGAGCGTCAAAGTGCCCTGAGCAGGCACCAAACTGGTGTCCCTTTACTCCGAGGCCTTCTTTTTTCTTGCAGATCCGACCAGACTAGATAGAGTCAGGCAGAACAGGAGGCAAAATGAGAAACCCTACCACCGTGCACCCCCGCACGCGCTGTTGTGCCAATCTCAGGCATCAACATTCCTTTCATGTTTTAACATGAGATGAACCGAAAATATATATAGATGCAATCCGACTTTTTCCTCCTCTCTTTTATCTTATTTAAAGCTTATATGAATTTGACTTTATGAAACAGGAAAATATGTTGCCAAAGTTTGAGCTCCTAGAACCCGCTCTATGTGTTGGAGGTTTTCTGCTAGTTGGGTTATTGGGTAGGGTTCAAAAACAAGAAATCGACGGATTATACTACATATGGTACTCGCCCTTTCTTTCTTTGTTGTTCTCTAATGCCTAATCCAATAGTTTTCTAGTGAGTAATAGGTCCTCAATTCTTATCCTTTAAATCTTGTTTTATGGTCTTAGACATGGCATCATTTTTCTTACTTTGTCCAAACATGGTACAGTATTGCGCATGTCCAAGTTGTGGGTCGTCCACTCTCACGACCTTTCGACATTGAAATGCTTGATTCCTCGGGAAAGTGCTCCTTCAAGTATTATCCAAAGGCAGTGTCTTCCGGGTCATCACGGAACTCTCCAACATCATAGGTGAGTGGGTCTTTCCGCTTGCAAACAATCACTTCAAGTTTTATGGGAGTTATAGGTCGGGAGCGTAATAGGTTGCGTGTAATCCCTTGAAGATATCCTAATCTTGCCGGTGAAGATGAACCAGAAGACGAGCGCTTTAACTAGTCTTTTTTTTTGCTTCCCATTGGAGATGACTTGCTTTTGAAGATCAAAAACCTTAAATCCCTGAGTGTAAGAATATGAGATCATGTTAATATAATTTAGGATACAACGTTATGCTGCTAAAGCCTCAACTGAACATTATGAACATCATTTCCAACTGAACATTCCTTTTTTTAAAAAAACTATCTTTACTTTGAATTAATAAATAAAATACTCCCAAAATCCAGGAACTCTTTGATTAACGACTTCGGAAGCATTTCACTGATGCAGCAACCAGAGTGGTTTTGCCTCGAACCCGGCCCTCAGAGGTTAATGGCGCAACATAGACTACACATTATTTTCATAAGATTATTGAAATTCTGAAAAAAATATGTCGTTGTGAGCTATAATAACAGCATTTATAAGATGGCACGGATCTTTCTAATAATCTCTCCCACTTGCATTATGTAACGGGTAAATGTAGTGAATGTCCAGTTACGTGCTAAAGTCCCTTGTTTTGATTGTTATGGAAGTTATACATGAATCACGACAAGTAATTTGCAAGATATATATATGTGTACGTCACAAAATTTAAGGGGTATTGAATAAGATGGTTCATATGACAAGTAAATTGCATGATATATATGTGTGTATGTGTATATCCACACATGGAATTAATAAAACCAAAATGCATCAAAACATTAAACAATACTAAATTCTATAGACACCAAGAAAAGCCCGTGCAGTTGGACTCATGAACGCAAATATGTAAACCAAGGAATCATGTGTAGACATGGGAATTACTGCCAAATCAGTATGTAAAATTAATTAGTAGAAATGATGGTAAAAAGGTAAGTTAGGAGCCATTGATCACTGTTGTTGTTTTATTACTGTTAGATTAGAATAAAAGACACATGACATATAGCTAATGATTGAATTGTGGTGCAGAAAGTATAGAATCAAATTCGAATTTGTAATGATTCACTATTGAACAAGTTACGTTTACCGTTGAGTTTTTTGGGTTTTGCTATATTCGATCCAAACGTTACAAGGTGAGTTGAGTGCAATGTTTCTAGAGTAATTTCTGTAGAGTAACAGTTAGTATAATGACATCAGGTCCCTTCTGAAGGGTCCTCTCTTTTATAGAGATCAAATAAGGTTGTTACCCAAGTGGCTTTCTCTCCTCTCCTCTCGTCACATACTAGCTGAGCGTACCAGTAGTGTAAGTCATAGAGACGTATCTGCAAGTGAGTCCGTGAAGTCCGAAACTGATAGCATCATCATGAATTATTGGACAGTGAGCAAGTAAACCAAAATGTCACCAAGAAAACATCAAAGCCCCTTTAAGAACGTAGTTTGCACCACAAAACAGTTAGCCATTAAAATTCTACAAAAAACACGACTATACGAAAACTAAATATTATTTCAAACCACGTTATTTCTAACTATACGTTATTTCCAACTATGTTCTCCAACGAGCTATAAATCCTATGAACACCCAAAATAACCTGTCCTGGCTAAGGGGCTCATAAACGCAATAAGTAAACCAAGTAATCATGTTAATACGAAATCTGTTTGTTCTTGGGTTTTTGTCTGATAGATTACACTTGCAAAAGACTTGGCGACAAAAAAACCTCGGCGGAAAAAAGAAGAGGAGGAGGAGGTGATTGCTAATAAGCCTAGTAAACTGCGGAGAGTACAAGTGGGCCATGTCACAACAAATTCCATACTTAAAAAAAGAAAAAAAAAAAAAAAAAAAAAAAGAAAGAGCCAAAGAAAAAAGGGTAAAGAAAACAGCTATCTCAAATGACCTGTACAAAGATATATGATGCCCCCCATGTGCGGTCTGGAGCCCCAATAATTAACCCAAAGTTTGTTAGTCAAGCTTTCCAGCCATACCCCATGTTCTCGTCAAGATCACCGTTAAAAAACACGTTTTCTGTGAAGTCGGGGGCAATATCCTGAACAATATCGTCCTGCAAATGAAGATTCTGGTGCAGATCCGATGCTCTCTGGTGGAATCCGTTGTTACCACCAGCTGCAGAGGAGTCACTGTTCGAAGCAGCTTTGAAACTGTTGCTCCTGCTCGGTGCAGGTCCATTACTTCCTGCTACACTGGGAGTCGCTGCAGCCGGTGCAGCTGAAGTGTTGCCTCCAAAATTCATTCCATTCCTTGCCGCACCCCCATTGCTGTTAGCATTTGATCCAGCCAGAGACTGCGGTTGCACTCCTCCACTGTTATTAGAAATCTCCTGCAAAAGTTGCTGGATCATCTGCTGCTGCAAGGCCTGGTTGCTGTGAGCACTCTGCGGATGGTTTTGCTGGAGCACGTTATTAGCACTCATCGATCGCTGAGGCAGCTGTTGTGGCTGCTGCTGTGGTGATTGTGAAGGTAGGTGAGGGCTCGAATAGCCACTAACAGGTATGTGCGGCATTGATCCTGGTATTAAAGCAGCGGCCCCTTGGAAGGTTGATGATGGGCTCTGGTTCGAATTGTTAAAGGAAGATGAAGCCTCTTGTTGTAGAGAATTGGGGTTTGAATTCATTGAATTCTGCCTCATGAGCAAATTCTGGTAATTAGTCAGTGCTAGAGCAGCTTGGGCTGAACCACTTAAAGCTCCTCGGTTAGCCATGTGATGATTGTTGTTCATTTGGTTATTTAGCCCAGGATGCAATGCCATCAGCTTATTCAGTGTGTTCCTGTCGGTTGGCATACCCTGAGCGCTTGCTAGCTGCTCCATTTCCTGCATCTTTTGCATTTGGAGCTTCGCTGCACTTGAATGTCGAGGATAATTCTTCAAGCCCTCTGCGAATAAGTCAGCAAAAGATCCGAGCTAATACTATTATTAAATTCAGATATAATTAAAAAAGGTAAAAGAACCAAATAAAGACTGAAAGATAAAGATCAAATATCAATTTGCACCGACGGAGACATAAAATAATCAAACATCATAACACAATAATAACTGTATTTTTTCACTTCAATTGACCAAATAACAAAGGCAAAATGCGTTAAAGCATGGAAAGAGCGTGATCTACAAAAGAAGAAAATAGCAGACATTTCTTCCATAGAAGTTGCTCCATTTCTAAACTCAAATGATAACACCGTATCACAACGTTTCAACTCCAAATTTAAGGTCATCTACTTGAGTCAAAAACTGATTTCGCTCGAGCCCACCTCAAACAAATTCAGCTCAAAAAAATTGTAGTTTGCAAACTTGCGTTTATCTTTAAGAAAGTTACTGAATTCCTGAATCTGAGAGAAAAATATCTGACAAAGCACGTTGACAGAATAGGTATACAAACAATGCAAAAACAGGTGAAAATAAGTTACCAATAGGCCCAGCTTTGTGCTCCCGGCAAAAATCAATCAAATCTTTCATGCTATTCACAACCTCGGAGATCTGTTTAAGGAGCAAACGATCTTTAAGAAACTGCCGAGAAATAAGTGCAGCAGTTACTTATTTCCCACAAACACAGCGACAACGTACCTGCAAACATCTCACATATCTTTTGGAGAAACCCAAGTCATTCAATGACTGTAACTCCAAACTCTTTGCCAGCTGTCGCCCAGCTGATAATACCCTGAAGGAAATACAAAATTTTAGTACAATCCTATTTGAATTGTTAATAATCCTACCCTGTTTAATACAAGACTTAAGCTCATGATAAGATGACGTGTTAAGACTCAACGGGCAGTGTCCTTGTTCACAGGCCTAAATCAATTACTTTTTATTTTATATTCAATGGGCAGTGTCCTTGTTTACAGGCAGTTCTCATTTGGTTAACTCACATATTGCTGTTCGTTTCTAGATCTTGCTGAGAAACCCCATCAGAGCCACTTTCAGCAATTGTAGATTGGCACTTCTGTGCAACCTGAACTAGCTGGTTCACCTACAAGAGCAAAGAAAAAAAAATGGTTTTAAATCAGAAACTAGTAAGTAATAAAAGCATTAAACATCTCAAACATATCTGAATAAAAGAGAGTTACAACTGCTATATGACATACTTCACAGAGACGAGACAAATCATCAAAATCCATACCTGTGGAGCAACCAACCTACGGGGAAGAAGTTCTTCGTGGCGACGAGCACAAAATTCCCAAGATAGAATCTAGAAAAGCATAAAAACTGCTGGATATGATCATATTGGGTATGAAAACTGATATTTATTAGTGCGATATGTGAAAAAGCTTATTGACCTTCAAATCTTGTGTGAATATGATACGAAGTTGACCCTCACGAACAACGCGAAGTTGCTCATATACACTTTCTTGTACCGCTTTTCCATACTCCAACATCATTATTCCAGACGGAAATCTACATTCACGTGGCAAGTCCAAAAATAAAAGCTCATCGATAACTCCACTGCCAAATTTTATCTCATTAAGTCTAGGTAGCACCTCAGAAGTTGCCTCTGGAAAGGATGTCCCAAAACCGTAATTAGTAAGATGCAGTTGAAATAAATTATCGGAAGTCACCATAGTAACCAACACTATGAGGCTAAATAAAAAGCTAAGCATCACAAAACATGATCATTCAAATGAGTTATAAAAAAAAGAGGACAAAACACTGAAGAACCTTCCTTATCAGCAGTTGCACTGTCATGGTATTGGAGTTGCCATATAAGAATATCTAACACAAATTAAACGTTCTTGCAGTTCGAAAAGAAGGGATCAAATCTACACAACAAGTTCCTCATAGCTAGTTAAATTGTCTTACCAAAACCCCTTCCAGATTTAGAACCACAAATGTCACATTGCCATGCATCCTGAAGGGAAAAGGTTTACGTGTCAGAACCATTGATTTATGGTTTACAGAAGAAATATAATAACATAAGTAATTTAAGAAATTTATGATATGCATTAGCATATGATTAAGTATAAATATGAAGTTTATAGTATAACGATTTTCCTTTCCTACTCTAAAAATAGAAACAGAGAGAGGAAGAAGAAGAATGAAACAGACCATAGCTGCCTGAGGGAAGACACCAAGCGCATGATGCCCAACATTTTCATATAAAGACAAACACCATCTTTTCTTAGCGCGAGGAGAGTAGTATTCAGCCACAAACTTCCTCCAGTAGGCAATAGTATTATCCTGTAAAATAAAAACCGCTAAAAACCTAATTATCTAACAACATGAGCTTTCATAATACCTAAACCAAATAGCAAAGTACGGTGGATTAATGATAAATAATATGCATGCTCAGAGACTAGGAGTAAACTTATCTATTAAAGATTAAAAACTTTATATAAAGAAGATACTCACAGCTGGTCTTTGCCGCTGATGATATAGATATTGCATCACGCGTCGGGCACATACACCGCCATCATATGGGCGCTTCATTGCAGACACTGGTTGCATTGCCTGCTTTTGCAGTTGCTGCCTCAACTGCATCTGCTGCTGTTGCTGCTGCTGCATGTGGGCTCTCTGCAACTGTGGCATAGACTGCAAAATCTGTTGTTGTTGGCGTAGTCTTTGCTGCTGAAGCAAGGCTTGTATCTGTGGATTACGGCCTTGGAACTGATCCTGTCTCTGCAGTAGCTGTTGTAACACCTGCTGCTGCAGAATATCTTCCTGCTTGATATCCAACCGAGGTTTCTTTTGTACCTGGCCCAAGTTATTTGGATCCTGAAGGAATGATCCAGGAAGCCTCGCACCCATAGGAAGTGAAATTTGTCCAGTTTGTGACGTGGGTAATGAGGTAGCAGTTGATGCTCCTTGCTGGTGCTGCTGACTTTGCTGCACTTGCTGAGCATTCTGGTCCTGATGAGAGTTCTGCTGCACTACAGAAGATCCATCCATAACTGAAGACCCTGAGATGCTAATGTTATTGGATGAGAATGACATTGGAGATGCTGGTAAGCATAAATATGACTCTGTATTGATGCTTGCACTTCTCTGCAAATGGGGACCTCCCGAAAGTGCAGAATTTGCATCTGTGACCAAGGAACTTGCCCCAACACTTGGACCAGAATTTGCCACACTGCTCAACACTGCATTGTTCATGTCCCCAGAAACTGGACCCAGATTCAAACGCCCAGTTCCAGGAATTGAATTAGAAGAATTTGCGAAGGATGAGCTCAAGTGAGAGTTAACAACAGCCTGGGACTGCCCGTCTCCTTGAAAGAAAATTCCAGAACTTGAGGAAGATTGTGTTAGCCCTCCAGCCACCCGAGAAGGCACCATGGGAGGCACCCTCCCTTGATGGCCAGAGTCTAAATAGCTCTCCAGAGCCAGGCCTTACTAGTGTTTTTTACAATAATAAATATGCTCAAGCCACTGAACAATACAGAAGCAAAACCCGTATAAAAAAATCCCCAATAGAAAGCTCATAAGCACAACATGGCTAAGTAAATACAACTAATAAAAACTACTTTTGTAGCCACCAGTTCACCAAATCGCTAAAGTTACCGATTAATGAAACATTTTTACAAATCTCAGAGCACCTGAGCAACCAAACGACGCATAATACTTTATAATCTGTCTGAGCTTTCAACAATTTCTCGTATGGATCTAAAAATTAACTAAGGGAGCAACACCATTTGCAGTACAACGTCAGAATCAAAAAATCAAAATAACAATAAGTTCTAGAAACCATCTCAAAGTACGTCAGACGCTAAAACAATAAGAAAGACCAAACCTTGGAGCACAAGTCCTTTGATTTCCTAATATAACCCCGAAAGCCCTAATTTTTCTCCTAGCAAGTTATGAACATTAAACTAGCATTAGCATGATCACCTAGTCACTTTCTCGAGGATCGAAGCCCAAATTAGCTCAATAAAACTTGTAATTAAACAAAAGAAAGGAAATTTTAGCCTAAATTTTCTCACAATAACTAGAATCAAACTCTATGATCAAACCCGAATCAACTCTTCCAACACAAAATCGCCAACAAAAATCCCCAACAAAATCCAGCTAAAAACTTAAAATTATCGAACTAACACTAGCTAAAGCTCAAATTAAACAGCTAAACAAAAAGATCGAGAAAACAAGAAACAATTGCAACGAATTCGAAAAGAAAACAAAAAGCAGTGAGTTTTAAAGTGGCAGAGATCGATCGGAGCAGCCCAAGATTAACAAGAAAAAGGAATTAAATTGCAAAGAAAAATAATTGAGGAAAAAATTAGGAATTGAAACAATTATGAATGTGAGAGCTATACTAACCATAAAAATCGTGAGCTGAAAAGAGTGAAAAATGTTGCTTTAATTTTTTTCTTTTTTTCTTTTTTCGCCGAATTCTTCCAGGAATTCGTAGAGAGAGAAAAAGAGCTCCGATAGTCGATTATATACCTAGCGGGACTTGCAGAGTCGGAGTGACCAACTGCGTCGGTCACCCAGCCCTAAGGTCACCGGCTACAGCCGGTAATCCTCGAAACGTGTCGACAATCTGATTGATTAACGTAGTCGGTGATGGATTCGCGGTGGAGATTCAGACATTTGGATTACGTGGCGTTATTTCATTTGTCAATCTCTAGGCTCCCCTTCATGCGATGATGGATCATTGAGGGCCGTACCGATTGGTCTTCTTAGAGGAGTGATGATCGAGTACATGTCACTGGAATCATGATCACCTAGGACTTAGTAGATTTAGGAATAAGATCGGGGGTATTTTGGTACTTTCGTAGAAGACGTAATGCTCTGGCTTATAATGATTGGGTAGTTCTTTTGTGTTCCGACAGCGTGAGTGTATGATTCGAGTTTCATCTTATAGGCTTAATTAGGATAGAGACAGACCGTCAGATTTGACACGTGCGATGTATCTCGCACGAATAGAAACAAGGCCTCGTGCGCTTCTTTGCCATGAAATCTAATCAAAATTATTTATTTTTTAAGGAAAATATCAAAATAATTTCTTTGTTCTTTTTTTTGCCCTTTTGCTTTTAATTTATTTTTTAAAATTTTTTATACATGTATTTTTCAAATTTTACTATCGACAAAATTATTTTTCAATTATTTTTTCTCTTTTTTGCTGAAATATGGGACCAACCTTTTTTTCTTTTATTTTTCTTCTTTTTTTGAGAGGTTTATTTTCTTATTGCTTGTTTGAAAATGTAGTGAAAGCCATAAATTGTAGTCCAAGCTATTTATGCATAAAGTAGTTTAAATTATTTTATAGTAGTTGTAATCTTGTTCTGAGATACTTTATTAGTTGATTTAAAGCAATATAAACATCCCGTCAAAAAAGGGTGCCATATAAATCTGCAAGGACCTAGGTTTCAGTTTTTCTTGTCCTTAAATTACTGTGTACTTTTCTTTTATTCTTAAACAAAATGGAACACTGTGAATATATCATGTTTCCGAATAAATAGTAATAATCATTTGAATTGGAAACAGCTTTAATAATTTCGAAAAAAAGTAAAACATATGTTGTAGACTTCTACTATCCCGTACCTTCAATTCGTATTTCTATTTTATTTTTTTAGTGATTTTGCCTTCTCAAATACTAAACTAAAACCATCTTTAGTGTAGGAAAGATTGGTGTGAAGAAGTTTTGATATTGATGCCTTTGTTGTGCATTGAATTCTTTCAACTTGACAACCTACCTTATTTAAATGTCACATTGATTCCTATGCAAACTTTTGGATTTCACACCCAAAAATAGTTAAATACAACATATGGAATCACAGTTATAAAAATATACAAATATGGAATCAAAAAATACATTATATATTTATATAAAAAAATACATTTATAAATCTATACATATATATGCTGGGATGCTCGTAATAATCAAACTCAGTGCCATGATATTTCTTGCTTACATTTATCTGTTGTTATATCACCATTTTCTAATGGAAAACAAACATAATTGAACATTTGGATTATCAAACAACTCATTAGTCAGTGGTTACAAGACACCAGATATTTTCAACTGCATTAGTTGATAATTTTGTTATTATTATTAATTCTATCACTATCTTATTCACTTTTATTTTTGTCATTGATTACAATTAGGTGCCCACTAGTTGATTGGCTTGATTCGCTTTTAGGCAATTCCCTGCATTGACTATTATGTCCGCCTACCTTAAAATTTTAGGCTAGTTGCAAAATAAAAAATAAAAAATAAACTCATCTCATTATTATATGTAATTGTATAATATAAAGTGTGCCTTCCGATGTGCATTGTTCAATCTAGAAACCAAGCCGAGCAGCTTTATGCTAGTAACCTTCCTTTTTTCTAGTGTTTTTATTTTTTTAATTATTATTTTATCCTAAAACTTTAGTTTTATTGATATACAGATCAAAGGTATTGATTAGTGTTGAACACGGCAACCCCTTATTATATACATACATACATACATATAAACTTACACATGCATGTTCACATACATACATACAAATATTTTCTTATCACATATACAGGACGTTTAATATGATAATTAGAATCATTGGTTAAAACTATAAATACTATAGCATGTGATAACTTTATATTGTTTGTTACTGAAAAATTAGTTAGAATCAACTTTATCAAATAAACTAATATATATTTATTATTAAGAGATATATGTGCGTGCATGTATAACCTTTGGAAAAAAGAGCCTTGCTTTAATTATGCTTTAATTGTGAATAAGAATGCAGGCCACAGGCCATGATAATATTTTATTTTATTTTTTACTTTTTTATAATAATACATTTTATTTGTCGCTAATGCGATTTGAACCTTTTGACGACCCCCCCTCCCTACTTTAATTCCATGTTTTCGGCTTTGGTTGGTAAGCCTGGCTGACTGTAAGACTTCACTCAAAAGCGATTGTTTTATAGTATCTTTTCCAATTTTACAGAGCATAACGACAGTTTAGTCTTTGTTTGACATTTTGATTAAAACCGTTGGTTAATAAAACCAATGATTTTAATCAATAATAAAAAATGTAAAATTTTTTATAATTATAGTAAAAAAATAAAAATATTGTCACAATATAAAAGTCTCGTACATTATAGCCTTTAAATTAACATTTTTAGTTCTAACTGTCTCCCAAACACCCATCAAAATAGGATTTTAAGCATTTTACTCCCCTTAAACTTTTCGTATTTCACACATTACTTTGGTTTTAAAAATTTGTAATTAACTCTTATAACTTGTAAGATTTTGTAACATGACCTGAATTGAAAAAGCATTCAACAACTTTCATGTGTGCCGTACAATTTTGATACTTTATTCTTATGAAAGTTTCGTAGCTTGACAAGTTGCCTCTCGACCTTTTTTTCAATAAATTGGCGACTGAATTATTTACCATATTACAAAAAATTCATAAATTTAAGTGCCAAAAACCTTTTTCTTAAAAAAAAAAAAAGAAAAAGAACACGAAGAAGAAGAAGATTTAAACTGCAGAGACCACAATTTCTGTAGTCACCATGGAAGGTAAGCTAATATTTTTGCCTGACCAATGGGCTTGGGCTCACATACTAATCATTTTGTAAGAAAGGAATTGATACAGAAGTAACATTTTTTTTTTCAAAACTAATTGAAATAAATACTATTTTTTTAAACTAATTGTAATAAATAATAGATTTTAAAAATTTTTGTAGTAAATAGTAGTTTTATAAAGTAATTAACTTATTCACACTTTTATTTTCAGTGTTAATAGGATTTATTTACATTGTAAATAGATTTAATTGCAAATAATTTATCTGTCTATTGTTTTCGACGTAAATATTTCTTATTTACTATGTAAATAGATTATATCATAAATTTGCTGTTTATTATAAAAATATTTTCAAAACTTACTATTGACTTTAAAAAATTTCAAAATTATGTTATTTTCTTTATTCTCCCAAAGAATTTTTATAAATGAAAGACTACTTTTTTTTTTATAAATGTGAGTATGTTTAAAAAAACATATAATACGAGTGATATTGTAGTATAATTTTTTAAATATAACATAAATAAATATATTTTTTAAATATAACATGAATAAATATATTTTTTAAAAGTATGGTATAATATGCAATTTCATCTTGTAAATATTCTATAAATCGCTCAAAATAGGAACTCACTTCGGTTTGCTTGGCGTCTTGTCTTCATGGTTACTGCTTAGGGAATTAAGTGACTGGTTGCAGCCTTAAATGGCCCACGTGGGTAGCCTTAAGTGTGATTAAATAAGTGCAATTTGTAGGCTACTAAATATAGGTGGCTGTTCTCTTCAATTGACTGGGGCAGCTATAAATTAGTTATAAATTTGAGCTCTATATTTTTGAAGTGAATATATGGTCTGATGTGGTCATATGACCACCTAACAAAAATTAAGTTTAAGTAACCTTTACGTAATGGTGACCTAACTTTTTTAATTATATGTATTCATCGCACGTTTAAACTTTAATTTCATGGATGAACATACTTTTAGTGCATTAAATCAAGAGTATAAATACAATAAAACATTTTCGTCCCTTAACACAGTACGAGTTTCTTTTTTGGACATCATGATATCGGAAATTTTTTATTTTTATAAGTGTCATATGAATAAGTTATTTAGTAGGTAACCGAAGTGAAGTGGTTGTGTAAAGCTACACAATCGATTCGAAGTAAATGATTAATTTATCAAAATTGTATAGGTGCTATGTAAGAAAACAAAGACTAAACATTTGTCATGTATTGCACTAAAATGGTCGTTACACAACTTTATTATGCCCAGGAACAATGAAAATTTGGTAATCGGACATATAATCCTTCTTGTATATGGCAGGTTGACTGCAGGTGGCATGAAAGCAGTTCCACATATCATCATAATGTGTTCAGAAATGCAGCAATTATGATCTTGACTGAACTAATTTCAAATGTTCTTTGCCATCTTCGGTTGTCATTCATGTGAAAGTATTAACACGCTGTTTGGCTAAGCAATGGTAATCATAGTTGTCATCATAAATTCAATTACAAATAATATAAAGCTTTAACATACTATAATAACAATAAAAAAAATTACTATAATATAAAACTCCCCCACGAACAAAAATGGTTATAACAAATAACAAACAGTTCTCACAAACTTTAAGAAGGCCGTCGCTCTTCGTGCTCAACAAAATTTACTTTTTTTCTTTCTTTCTTTTTTTTTTTTTTAGTGCAAAATATAATAACGATTAGAGGAAGACATGAAATTACAAAGCCGTCGTTTAATGGGCCACCATCACCAGAGCTGTCGACGAAAGTCGAGGGGGCTTAGAACCGGAGGTGGCGTCGGCGGCGAACGACAGTGAGCAGAAGGGCGAGTTGGGATCGGAGGAAAAAAGGCAATAGAGGAGCGGAAGGCTGCGGAGAAAGAGGGAGAGGAGGGCTGTTAGGGGGAGTGCCGGTCGGAGGAGATAAAGGAGATCGAGTGGCCAACGTTTGGAAGGTCCAATGTGGTTTTTCTCACTCTCAATGCCGTAGAAGGGATGTACACCTAAACTGACTACCGGAAGTAATGGGTTAGCAATTATAAGCACTGCCCTTTACCTCATCACAACTATTGATTTACATATAAGGGCCAAAATTAGATAGGCGAATCAATCCACCGGGTGTACAGAGGTATTGCCCATCAAAATAATATCATCAAAATAATTAGCATGTAACCGTCGTTTCATTATGGTTATTTTAAAACTACTTGGAAAATCGTGTCAGATTTCAATTTTACTACATAATTATCTAGTGTCATTTTTTCAAACTTTTTTCGAAATTCGCTCAAAGAGGTGAAATCAGAAACGGTTTAAAAAAACAAATAGGACGAGTGTTGTGTTTTTTTAGGACGGGTGTTGTGTTTTTTTAGTCGGAAGAAAAATCAGTACTTGAACAAGCACGCACCAACATCCACCAACGCGAATATTCCAACACCCAACTTTCTCTCCCTTCTTCTTTCTTACCTCCCAAACATCCGGGAAAAAAAAAATTAAAAAGAGAGGACATGAGCAACAGTGTACTCTCCCCAAGTCCACTATCTCAGCTGAAAATCCCAACCCGATTTGGCGCCAGAACCAGCAGTACCACAACATTCTCACCAATCTCAGCTCGTCTCGACGACGATTCCAGAAGCACCCAACCCAATCCCCAACTCAATCTCTCTGTCCTCCGCTTCACTCTCGGTAAATTCTCTCTCTCTCTCTCTCTCTCTCTCTCTCTATATATATATATATATATATGTATCTCAAGTGGGCTGATTTTGTGGGAATTGCAGGAATTCCTGGGCTGGATGAATCGTACTTGCCCAGATGGATTGGATATGGTTTTGGTTCACTTTTAAAAATATATGACATTACCTCTGCACAGCTAGTAAGCACGTTTAAATATATATATATATATATATATATATATGTATATATATATATTATTATGTTTTTTGTTTGCTGTATAAAAACTGTGTCGTTCATTGTTGTGCATATGATGATCCCTTCCCTTTTTGTTCGTGCACAGAGCGGAAGCTTTGGGTCTTTCTTTTGCTGCATTTTCAATTGCACTTCCCTACCTCGGAAAATTTCTAAAGGCAAATAAAAGAAGAAATTAAATTTTTTTTCTTTTTGTTAAACTGTGAGATTCATGAAAAATGCGACATATTGGTATGGTGCTACTCCAGTGGATCAAACGACAATCCTTGAAGGAAGTGAACAAATATTTGTGATGTCGGAGAACGTGTCAAATACTCGAAAGGAAGATTTGGCTTAGGCCACATACATCTTGCTTCGTAATACAAACACCACCGCCGTGGTACCAATTTTTTAATCTGATAAATTTGTTTTTAGATATTTTAATCAGAACATAATAATCATTAATGTCTAAAATGACGATAATAATTACTAATATTGCAGTTAATGTCAATTCAAGGTGAATTGTGCGTACGTGGATATTGGAACAAACCAAATGATGTATCAAAAGCCGATTTACTAGATTGGTTTGGGAGACAGCTTGAACAATTGGGCATTTCTGATTTCAAGGATACCCTTTACTTTCCTCAAATTTCAGGTAAACTGTCTGTTGCCTTCTTTTGTTTTGACGTCGTTTATTATGGATGCTGTCGTTTCTTGAAACTTATCGTCGTTTATTGTTTTCTTTAATTTCTCCGTATCAGTTTTCAATTTTAAGTCGTTTACAGGATACGTGTTGTTTCTAGAATTGACATCGTCTAATTCTTTTTTTTTTTTTTTTTTTGTTAAGTTTTCTGTGATTTTCCTTTGTCTTTTTGCTGCATTTTTCATTTTGCTATTTTTTTTGGATTTTGTCGTTTCCACGTTGTTTTTTCTTGTTGTCGTTAAACACGTAACGGATGTTTTAACAACTTCTGTTTCGCCTCTTTTCTTCATTTTTACTGTTAATGTCGTTTCTCAAGTAGTCCGTTTTGTTGTTTTCACCTTTTTTATGATGCTGTGAATTTTGTCATACATTTTTTTGTTTGTTGAAGCTTTTTTTTTTTTTTTTTTTTCCGTTTGTTTGTTTTCTTGGTGTTGTGTGTTACCCATAATCAGCATTTCTATTCCTGTTGTCGTTCTTAAATGTTTCATGCCCTTTCAGAGCTTAATGTCGTTTTACAGTATTCTGTTGTTTTCCATGTTATTAAATAATAAAATTAATCTTGTTTTTCCTTTCATTGTAGTTATTTGTTTTTCCGTTTTCAAAGTTGTTGTCATTTTGTTGTTCTCCATGTTATTAAATAATGAAATTAATCTTCTTTTTTTCTCTCATTATAGTTGTTTGTGTTTCCGTTTTCAAAGTTGTAGTCATTTATTGTAAAATAAACCTTTCCTGGCACACGGTCTCCCTGTTTACAAATTTAAAGTTGTTTTTGTTTTCTAGTTTCTGTCATATTTTTTATTTTAGTGTTGTATTAACGATGTTCTTCTCGATTTCACCTGTTCATCGTGATCATGGATGCTGCCGTTTTCGACTTTGTTGTTCGGTTTCTATTGCACTACAGCTTTTTTGTCGTTTTCCGTGTTGATGTTTTCTAAGTTTTATGTCGTTCCTCTTTATGTTTTCCACATGCCATAATTTTCCATGTTATTATTGCTTTCAAATTTCGTCGTTTCCCCGTTAAAAAAAAATATGTATATATCTTCCCTTTCCCTTAAAAAAATTGTCGTTCCCAGATGTCTTGTTCCTTGTCGTCAATGACGTGTCGTCAATTACCCATTTTTGCCTATTTCAATTTTATGTTGTTTTTTCTTTAAACATACAAATTACTGTTTCGCTGTAATTTTCTCTTTTACTGTCGTTTAGTATGTTATCATCAATTTATGCTCATTAACGTTTTCTATGATTCGGTTTTTTTTTTGCCATAATTTTTTAGTTTTTGTCGTGTTCTTATTTCTTGTGGTTTTTGTGTTCTATGTCGCTTTAAGTTTGTGCTCATTGTTCTCCTTTTTTTTCGTCTTTGTTGTATGTCGTTTAACATATTTATTGTCTTTTCTGTTTTGTATGTCGTTTGAGCTTTCTTTAATGAAAATATGTCGTTTTTAGCTTGAGGTCCTTGTATTTCGTTTATTGGCTGTTATTACTTTTAGTATTCTTGTCTTGTTATTTCAAGTTGTTCTGGTCGCAAATATTCTCCCTTTTTTTTGGTAACCGTTCTTTTCTAGCTTAGCTCCGTTTCAAAGATTGTCCTTTTTTAATTTAACGTCGTATGTTAGTTTATGTCGTTTTCGTTTCTTTGTCGCTCTTAAAAATTGTTGTTGTTGTAGCTTCCCGTTTCAGTACCTTTTTCATTATTGCTGAATTGTGGTGCTAAAGTTATGACTCCCTTCGAGAACAAAGTTAAAACGAAAGTTGGTCAAAACCAATTTGTTATAATACAAGAGTTTTATACTATAATAGTTATAACTATAAGATGTTTAAAAAAGTAGTTTAAATAATTAGTTTGAGTTTGAGAACTGTAACATGTAAAAAAATTATAGGGTGTAATATGTGAGAATTTTACATTATAGCAGTTGTAACTATAGGGTGTTTGAGATAGTAGTTTAAATCATTAGTTTGGGTTTAAAAACTGTAAATGTTAGAGCTTTACATTATAGTTTTTTATTATAGTATATTAAAGCTTTACACTATTTATAATTTAAATTATTGGATTGAATTACTCTTCCGAATAGTTGAAACTATGTCGTCAAACGCTCCAGAATGAAACTTTATTGCATGTTGATTCTTCCTATAAATTTTATTGTTTATTTAATTATTTTTATTTTTCTCAGATTCTGGCCTCTCGGATATTCTGACCAAGGGCACTCGTTCTCTCCTAGTACAACCAGTGCCACAAGTCGCCGACTCGAAAAGTGAGAAAACCATGGAAACCAATCAAGGATTTATCTTGGTGGCTTCAACAATTGGCTATGCATGTAGCGAAAAAGATAAAGCCTGGATAGGAGCAGTTGCAAATAAATTTGCAGGTAGGTAAGAGTAAGACCATATGTACTAAATCAGTAAATTGTAAGGAACGAACGAGTGTAAATGAGTCTTGTATACTCATCAATTTTTCAACTCCATGAACCAAGAGGCTGTCAGATTTTATATCTTGGTCTTATGAAATTTTCATGTATTAACATTTTCTGGGAGTCCGAGGAATGATAATGTAATGCTGCTACGTTATAGTCTTCCGGAATAGTATTTTTGCCTCCTGTGAGCAAGCCACAAAAACCCTTTTTTTTTTTTTTTTTGAAATTGTCAATATTGAAACAGATGGCATAATGGATAAGTTTTCTTAAGGATGGAGATAATTTTCTTTGTTAGACTACAAAACTAAATGAAAAATATCTTGTATTGTTTAAGGTTGGAGACTTGAACTCGAATCAGCACTATGAGAAAACATGCAAGTCCCTCAGAGTCAGCTTCAGAAAAGCATATTTCAATTAAAGTAACCGACTCAAGAACTAACAAAATGGTTCCTCCTCTCGGATTTTCGTTATTGAAGGATGGAGATGGGTGCTCCATTGGATCAATAATGGGGAGTGGAGTTCCACATGGAGGAGAGTGATCTGACCAAAAGCGTTAGGAGTTCTACAAAAATTTCTCCAAGCCGTACACCAGGTTCTGCCGTAAAAGGAAAAAAAGAGGAAAAGCAGTCTCTTGACTTTAATATGAACCAAAGCAGATACCTCAAGAAATTATGAAATGAGAACTTGATGTGATTTGTTGGTTACCTTGAGACGCACGACTCTTCGAATGGCTAAGATGAGCCCCGGCATCAGACATTGCACGTCGATGATATCGTGTTTGAGTGAGTAAACCTGTGCATGAACAGCAATGCTCATCGATCAGATTGCTAAGGTAACAAAATTGCTCTAGGAAGTGATTTTCAAAGCAAGAAGAATGCCCCAAAAGCTGACCTCTCCTGGGCCAGAGAAGTAGACAGTTGTACTGGAGGGAAGCCCTGGCAGGACTAAACTATGCACACGAACCCCATCTTCTCCAAGAACTTGACCCCTTGCCTTTGCGGATTAAAAGCAATAATGATTTTCAGGCATCAAACGGCACTAATATGAAGTGAATTCATAGTTCAGATAACTCTGTTTACCAAAACATCTGTCGAAATATCCTCTCTGTTGTAAATCTGCCCAAGGTTGGAGAGATTGTTGGCGATTTGGGATGCATCTGCAGATGGAAGATCCTGCCATTAAAACCACAGACTTAAGATATATAATCTTGATTATTCAGCAGAAGTTTGTTTTGTTAAAGCAAGCATGTGTCAATGTCAGGTATAATAAATGTTATTGCAACTTGTATTTTCAAACATAACAAGAGGCACAGAATTTATAAGTTACCGTTGCACTTTCCCTTGATTCCACAATTTCTACATTCTTGTAATGGAAGGAAGCTGAAATTGCTGCTTGTTGAAGGAGTATTGATCCAATGGAAAGAGTCGGCGCAACAAGACAGCCCTGGTATTAATTATAGCAAGCTCAAATTAAATGCAAATGAAGAAGAAGATGAAGAAATGGAAAAAATGGTTGGTTGAAATATTTATTTTAATTTATGAGAGCCACTAGATGTATATGAAAAGGACAATTCAAATTATAACAACATTATGAGCTTTCTCACCCTGCAGTGCTCACCATGCTGGCTTTCTCACAGAAAGCTGACAATGCTGATACCGTTTCTAGTTTAATTCTAGGCACATAAACCACACTGTTCATGCCAAATGCTATTGCCTAACACATTAAACGAGCCAAAAACAATTAGTCCATGTTTGGTATTCACTTTAAAATTCTCTTCTGTTACTCTCAGAAAATGTAAACAATATATGAATAATTAAGCCAGAGGTAAGATTTTTACCTGCTTCACATTGTCATATACTTTGGAAGGTTCAGTGAAATCAACTACTACTCCGGTCGATTTTGACTGCGGAAAAAAATTCATAAATTAAGAACGAAAAGTGCCAATGTTGTTTGCATAAGTTGAGGAAAAGGGGGTCTTAGTTAATTACCTGGGAGATGGAGCCTAAGACCATGGTGAGATCATTCATTATGGGTATTTCAAGAGGCTCTGCCATGTCACATACCTAATTTTTTATAGACAAAAACATAGAATTAGAAATGTAATTAAGAAACTTTGGATTAGCATTAATGATGTAAGACCAGATTAAGAAGACCTTACCTTGCCAATGTCTTCCCCTACTTGATAAGAGTCCACAGCACCAGCCACTTCCATTCCTCTGGCTTTTGTCACTGCAATCACTGCAGCCCTTCCTATTTCCTTGGCTGCTCCATTTATAATGACCTAAAATAAAGACATCCCAAAACACACAAATGTCAAATTTAAGTTTTTCTCATACATATTCTTAAAAAAAAAGAAAAGAAAAACATATTGTATGGCATATCATGAGAACCTTGATATTGCTTTGAGAGGGTTGTGCTGAGCAAAAGATGGAGGCCGGTTTCGACTTAATCCGTCGATGATTTTTTATGTCAATGGGGTGGAATTGGCAGCTCAAGGCTGCCATGGCTACTCGGAGCTTTTTTCTCAAACTGTTTAAGGGTTGAGAAAAGTGTATACGAAAAGGAGATAAGTTTTATCTTCTCATGACCATGTGATACTTTGGTTTCTTTTAGATTCAGATAAGGTTTGTGTGTTTTGTTAGCTGCCTTGTCTTATTCTTGTGCGGAATATTTCTGCGACAATTAACAGGTAGATTTGTTTTCTTGCTTTTGTCTCTTTTTTAAATCTAGTTTATTTTTTCCACATCTAGATTATAGTTTTTTTTATGGGGGGGTTGGATGGTAATGTGAAAATTATTTTTAAATTTTACCAAAAAAATCATTTTTGAATTTGTTTGCCTAAATCATGAGCACAATAGGTTTCTTTTGGCCGGATCTTTGTGTATGTTTCCCATAAGGCTTTTTTTTTTTTTTTTGGTGATTATTTCCCCGATGAAAATAACATTCTTTTCAATTTGTTCTTTAAACTTGTTAACACATATATTATTGAAGAGAGAACTATTTCTAAACAAGTCCTCCGAAGACGAACAAAGGAAAAAAAAAAAATGAAGGGTCTTGTTTATCATTATATAAATTAGGCAAAGGAAATCAAATGGAAACCCTGATACATAGAACCTTGTCTATTCAAATTATCGTCTTCGCAGAAATTAAAAAAAAAAATTCACACACACAAAGGGGTCTTATATCACAAATCATGCAATAATTTTTTTAATTTTTTGTTAAAAAGATATTTTGTTTTCATTTGACTTTGGGGTTCGACAAGTACTCCATAGTTTGGTTTAAAATTACCGTCCGGTTATACTTATAATGAAAGAAAAAAAATTTGCAAGTAGAGGCTTCAGATGTACGGACAGTTAACAAACATGAAATGTAAAGCTTGACGACGACACAAATTGTGTATATCCTAAAATTTGAGCTAATTGATTTGATTTGATTTCTTAGTTGCAAGGTGGGTTTTTAATAAGATTGTTGACTAAGACTTCAAGTACTCTATGGTTTGGTATAAAATTACCGTCCAGTTATACCTATAATGAAAGAAAAAAAATTTGCCAGTAGAGGCTTTAGATGTACGGATAGTTAACAAACATGAAATGTAAAGCTTAACCACGATACAATTCGTGTATATCCTAAAATTTGAGCTAATTGACTTGATTTGATTTCTTAATTGCAAGGTGGGTTTTTAATAAGATTGTTGACTAAGACTTCTTTAAGTAAATTAGTTAAACTATTTTAATTTCTAACTTCCCCGCTGTAGTTTTCCAGCGAAAAATCAATATTATATTTTCTATAGTGGAGATGAACTAAGAGTACGTCTTTGATCTCCGTTGACTTTGAGACACTTGTTAATGGCATTCATATCTGAAGAGGTAAAATTAGTAACATGCTGACAAAAATAAATAAATTTTATGGCTTGTATAACCAACTCATAATATATTGATTTTATTATTTTATGTAAAGGAAGTACATATATATACGTTACATATATATATATATATATACATATTGCAAACTTGAGGGGAGAATAAAGGGATTCATTCACCTCTTGGGCCTTCTGTAAATTAAGTTATCCTGTAAGTTTTCCTTTATATGGTCCTGCAAATTCATCCAAAACGTCAGCAATATGCAAACTATTTTATTTATATATTTAATGTTAGAATATATAGTCGGTGAAGAGCTGAAAACTACGCATCTTATGGGATAATGCACGACATAATTGGTATTAGAAAGCTGACCATTTTTTTGTCACTCTTAGTGGGCGTAACCACTGAAAGAATATTCTAATATCCTTCTCATTTGGTCACATTCGTGGTTTGGATTTGGAACCCACTCAAAGAACAAGCTTCCAAGCAGATAAGAAAATCCAAAAGAAGAAAAAAAAAAGGGTTCATTTGTTAAGCCTCGGAGTACGAATAATGACGTGGTAGATTAATTAAGTTAATTAAATCGGACTTTGGATTAAAAACACCAATTAAATGTTTTGGGTTATTTTGAAAAACGTGAAAGTTTAAGACTAAAAAAAACAATTATTGTTATTTGAAATAGTCAATCATAAAATAAAATATTAAAGACAGATAAACATGAGTCAGGCCACACCAAACCTACATTAATGCATACTCATAGTATCGACAATAAAATATTACAATTCCAGTCTAATGCGATAGATGAAAATTTAAATAATACATGCCTTGTTTAAAAGAAATAACCTAAGCATTATTCCTACAGCTCACATGTTGCTCAATGGTCTCCTTATCGGTCCTAAGCTGCAATCCACCTAGAGGGAAAGGTTTTAAAACAAATAAAAAAAAGTGAACAGAAGGCTCAGTAGAACTAAAATTTGAAAACACATAATTTGAATATAAAATTTATCATTCAAGAAAAATATTTAGAAAAAAATTAAATAAATAAATTTGTCTAAATTATTCTTACCGAAATCAGTTTGTCCAAAAATAACCTTATTGTCTTTCTTGGGCAAACCATAAGTGTCACCACCGTAGTGGCCTAGTTGGGTTTCGGGATCTACTCTCAAAGTTGCACTCTATACGACCCGATATCTGATTATAGCTTCATAACCTTATGTGTATTTATTATTATTTAAATCCCATATTACCGAGTATTCTTAATTACATTCATTGTTCGATTCATTAAGATCATTTGATTCTTGACGAATAATGAAAATTGCCAAGAAGTTTATCTAAACTGTTTCTTGAAATTCGTTTTAAAAGAAATCATTTTGTAGAAAATCACTTTAAAGGAAATCATTTTGAAAGGGATCATTTTGAAAGAAATCATTATGTGGCCAAAAGCCCCTTTTTGAAGACATTTGAAACATTATGTCAATTATTGAAAACATTTTGATAGAATCCTTTGAGGCCAAAATCATTAAAACCTGGCTACCAAGGAAATGGTAGAAGTCCTACCTCAATATCCTGCACACCGACTCAGTACCGCGATTCTGATCCGCTACACATTAGTTACACGGAACCATGAACAACTTTAAATATAAACTAAGTTCATCAGTATCTAGTTTAAGATATGCTACACTATTAAGCTATCTTATGGTGTCTTAATGTACCATTTATGTTTGCAAAATCATATTACAAAGTTTAGATCTCAACTTGGGTCTAAAACAGTAAAAACGGGTGAAAAACAGCCATTTTTCTATGGCCGATCGGCCTGCCGAATCCCTGGTCCGACCTTCCGAACTACACAGTTTGGTCTATCGGTCATGCAGGACCAGTCTACCGAACTTTTTCAGGTTTGGCCTACCGATGATATGAATCCGGCATGTTGAACTCATGAGCCTGGCCTACTGATGTTCAAGATCGGCCTGGTATACTGAAAAAATCTAGGGACCCGAGACTTCGAGTCTCAACCTCCTCAAGATCAAAATCTCAATCTAAATCTGTTTTCTCAATTCTTAAGCATGGGTAATGTTCATAAATGATAGAAAAACGTAATAGAACACATTTAAACAATTTTAAACAAGATTTACAAGGAAAATTTTAAAGAAAACTAAAAATGAGGAAAAAAGAAAAAACTTGATTAAATCTGTTTTTTTCAAATCAAGCCTAGATTCTAGATGATTTGAGTTTTGCTAACTTAGATTAAGAGTTTTCTAAGCTCACATAACTCAGATTACAACATATTTGAAAAAAATTGAGAGTTTAGAGAAAAAGTTTGAAATTAAAAAAAATTAAACTAACCTTGAAATTTGAGCTTGAATATGAGTTTGTGGACATCAATCCTTACTTCCAAGCTTCCAATCTTGTTGGAGATAGAGAGCTTTTGCTCAATTTTTCTTGAAATCAAAAGGAGAGAGAGAGAAACATGAGAAGGAACAAGAGAGAGAAAGCGAGAGCTATGAGAGAGGGAGAGAGGGTGTTGCGAGAGTGAGTGAGGAAAGGAGAGGGAGAAGAAATAAATAGAGGAAGAGAGTAGCTTTTTGCAAAGTGAAAACCATGTTCTAACACATGGTTTCCCAAAAAGGACATAGTGGATATTTGACAATTTGTTTTGTTCTTAAAATTCAAATTAACAATTAATATAGCAAAGAGTGATTAAAAATAATTAAGAGTAATAATAATTTGAAAATATTACAAAATAGTTAAATTAAGTTCAAATTTACATTATGGCGCACTAATTCACCATTTACTCACTAATCTCACTTAATTAAATCCTAGGTGTTACATCATTACGTAGATTTTAATATGTGGCATAGTTCAACTAACTAAAAAGAAAAAAGAATAAGAAAGAACAATAATTGTTGTTTGTTTTATTGGTTGAAACTATAGTTTTGTTATCGTGTTTTCTCTTACAAAAATGAGTAGATTTGACAAATGAATTCAAACTTTAGAGCTTCTATAATATTATATATTTTTGTTTTATACTTTAATATGTCAAAGTTTTTACTATTTACTATTCAAACTCATGAGCTTGAACTCATTTGTCAATTGCAAAATAAATTTCTGTTCAAACCGATCAGCAACAGGCACTATTAGATACAATACTCTTCGTAGTTTATGCCGACTAATTAACCACCAAATTAGTTCCTTGTATTAATGGAGATAGGAGAGGAAATTATACAAACAATGACAAGGAGATTAGATAAGATTCGTTGTTGACTTGAATTTGAGCAGTATCTATACAAAGCCAAATGGCTCATATTAATAGTAGACAGCCTTCAGATTTTGTCAAGTGATGATGAGCTGGCAGGGCATTACATATAAGAATGATTAACATGCAAAAACAAAACAAGTAATTATGGTACTCTTTTTATTTTTCGGAAAAAATATTCCTAATATTGGCTTCTTTTTCTCAATTCATATATATATATATATATATATATGTATATACACACACACGCGTACCACCGAAGACCTTGTCATGACATTATACCAACATGCTTGATTCTCTCTCCCTCTATCCGATCCCTTTCATTTTTATTTTTATTTTTGGTCCATTTATTACAAAATTTCAAAATAATTTTGCCACTTCCAAGAAGCTTTTGGAACAGAAAAGTTAAGTCGACCTACAATTTAAATTTATTTATTGGTTTTTCTGAATTTGACAGCGGACCAATAAATGTAGTTGATGTTTGCAATTGGAAGCAAAATCAGGCTGATGTATGCCTGACTTTTAATACCAAAAAGAAAGAAAGAAAAAAAAAGGGAATTGCGTGTCAACCGTGGCAAAGCAAGAACAAAACTTTTGCCTTACGTATGAAGCATATTGATTTAGCCAGTGGCCAAGCAATAGGTGCAAAAATACGGTGCCCCATCATTTTCTTGGGGGACCTTTTCTACAGAGTAAAAAACAAATTGGGCAATTACGAAAGAAACGAGCCAATAATATTTAATACTTCATAGATACATACATACATACATACATACATATATATATATATATATATATATATAATTTCCACGGCTATATACTGAAAGCCAAAAAGAAAATAATCAGCTTTTATTTCCTTTTGTGATTCGAATATAAAACAAAGTGCATTTTCAACATGGTGATAATAGAATATTTATTCATTTTCCTTTACATAAGTTGTTGCCTTTTGTCTACCGACACTTTTAACAAAATAAGTTTATTTAGAAGGAAGCTAAAGTTAGAAGGAATATCATTCCATTGTCCTATATTCTATATATATATATATATATATATATATAAATATATATATAATATTATGTTATGTTTGAACATATTTCCTTGTCTTTGAATCTTTGATCACTCTCTCTAATTTTCATCGGTTGAATTATCCTTTTCATAATTAAAGAAAAAACAGACTAATAAAAGGACCTTCCACCCAACTACTGATCCTCAAAATCAAAATTATTTATAGTTAGGTCTTCAATGTGCTTAATTAACATAAACGTGTGCCAAGTACCCTTCTCTTTTTCTTCCAAATATTTGACTGAAAACCACAAACGCAAATGTATAATCAAATATTAATGATTGATGTGCTCATACGTAAGGGAATAATAACCATATATAACTTAAAATGTTAAGGTTTTTTTTTTTTTTTTAATGATCCCAACAAAAAAGAAACAATTAACTTTGAAACTTTTAGTTAAAAGGTAGGAATACTTAACTACTCATTCCAAGTTGTAAAACAATTATTAGTCTTTTGGACTTCAAAATCGACGTGCCTCAAGGTAATTCGGAAGAGCACCAACCTAGGGTTTGCATTGTGGACCAGTGGGACCTAAACGACACAACTTTTTTTTGGGTAATTCTTACGACATTTTTGAAGAGTCAATGATTACTTTGTTGGGTAATAGAAGACATGTCATTAGGTATTTTACAAGGATTTGCATGAAGATCACAAAGCCATCAAGATCTAAGGCCACATGATAGTACGACCCAATTCTACACAACTTGATAATTTTGTATGTGAAACTCCATATAACCGATCTTATATATGTATATACGTATGTACGTGTTAGTTTCGATCCTATGGTAGATTTTCTAATTAATTAATTATTACAAGAAAAATGAAAAACAAAAAAAAAATTCAACAACTAGGTGCGCAAGAAAATGAGGAATGTCCCACGTACGCAAGGTCAAGTGCAAAGTAAGGACTAGTCCATGGTCTTTTTCTCTCTAGATCTCTCGAATAATTTTATTTTTTTAAACCTAATTTACGTACCGTTCATCTGCAAATTGATAGTAAGACCATGTTTAGCGGGAAGGAGGCGAGAAATAGTTAGGGATTTGGACATGTCGAATAATGCTATTTAATAAATGATGCAAAAAGTAGTTGCATTAAAAGCCATGTACAATAGATAGTAATCCAAATTTATTAGAAGTTGCATTCTTGGCGTTCATTAATTGCAAGTTTTTGTTTTGTGGGTTAATTTTTGTTTAAAACAGGATTAGATCTCCTCAAATACCCTTTTTAATCTTGAAATTGGCAAGAATTAGATTTATTCATGATATTATCAACTTTATTTATAATGTTAAAGATGATAGTTAATGTGATTGTTGAATATCTCTAGAAACATATAAATAGCCCTTTGCTTCTACCTAAATCAAAATGTTCTTCTAGTCTCTGCAAGGCTGCAATAATAATTCAACGATTCTTTTTTTTTTTTTTTTTGGCTGAAAAATAATTCTACAAACTTTATTTATATGTACAAATCCTTCCAATTTTTTGGACCATATATATATAAACAGAACAGGTGGGGAAAAAAAAAAAGAAAAGGAGAGAGAAGAAAAGTGAAAACCCATGGGAAGTTCCATAAAACCACTGGCCCACGATATACAGTTTAAACCCATTTTTTATTATTAAAAAATTGGTCGGTGCCTTGTCCCCCAATCAAAAAATAAAAATAAAAGGGAAAAATACAAAAAAGTCCCTCGAAACCAACTACCGGGAACCATATAATCGAAAATATCAAACAATAATCCAAAACAATATGTTTAAAAAAATAACTTGTCTTTGCCGAACGCATTATTTTAATTACAAGGAAAATTATTGGAATAATTTGTCATTAGACGAACCATTACATTTACAACGACCCCCCAGCCAATATAGGTTGCACCGTCTACATCGAATTACGTAATACAGAGAATCCCAAACCCCTCTTGACACGAATCTCACGTGGCGACGACTTACTGTCCTTCCCCCGCTTTGAAGCGCCCACGCTCACTCGTGTCGGTAGCAACTGTCAAAGTGTCGGTGGGCTTTGTAAGAGAGAGCTAGTTTTTTTTTTTTTTTTTTTTTTTTTTTTTTTTTTTTTAGAGACAGAGAGGGGCGAGTTTGTAGATTTTTGGTACAATCGTTAAACATGCCAACGACAGCCACGTGTCAAGTCTGCAGTGTGACGTAAGCACTTCGAATTTCTTCCTTGGTTTTCATGGAGAACTTTTACGTGGTACAGTTTGGCTGTGTATGACTACATATACGGTGTAAAAATCAACCACAAAGATGTATTTTTTCCTTTTTTGGTAATAAATAATATATTTTTTTGAATAACTAATTGCGTCCTTGATTTTTGTATATTTGTGGCAACTGTTTTTCTTGTCACAAACAAAATGTGTGACAACTGTTTACGAGCTACAAGAGCTTGAAATATATATATATATATATATATTTCCAAACGAAGGAAAGAAAAAATGAAAGCTTGAAATATAGATTGTGGTCTGGAAATTTCACTTTTTAATTGCAATGAAACAAAAGAAGGAAAAAATAGAAAATTATGGGTTGTTCTAGCCTTGGAAAAGTATTAAAAATTAATAGTTGAAGACAAGAGCAACCCCACAAAAGGAAAAGCGACTTTGGCGGCTTTATTCTTGTCTTGTAAGGACCAGTGCACTAGTACACAAAAAGTTATGGGTAATTAGTATTAGTATTATTATTGTTTTTTCCTTGAAATAATTGTTATTTTCTTCCAGGGAAATTTTTATCTAATGTTGCAGAATGTCGATACTTTCAATAATGTCTATGGAAAACCATTTAGCCCTTGAAACCATTGGTCTGATTTGGACTACACCTACATATCCTAGTGCTCATGGAAATGGACCCCAAAAGGCACCTTTAATGATGATAAATACCATTATAGAAAATTGATTGTATATGTAAGCTCAAGTCTTAATCTGACCCATAAATTTGAATTATGCATATATGATAAGAACCTAATTAAACAACCCTAAGAAGGATGAAGTAAGCATTGATCATATTTTAGTAAGAAATTAAAAAGAATGAAATTAATTCAATCAAGAAAGGAAATAAACAAATGATTGTTATTTTGGAATAGAATCTATTTTGTAATATAGTAACATTTTCATTTTTTTTTTCCTGCAAACCATTGATGAATGCTTTTTGCTAACACGCATGATTATAAACCTTATAAGAGAATATGTACGTATTATTTATGTCAAAATTCTATAGTTAAGCCGTGATTGTGATGTATTAACGTTTAATGAAGTGCAATAATGCGCTTGTCATGATCATAATAGCTATTTGAGTCCCCGAATAGTTTAAGAGCTATGAAACTATTAAAATGATGAAAATAAATCCGTCTTGATATCATAGTAAAAATACAGAAGTTGACGTTGAGAACTCATAATTGAAGATAAGAAAATTATTAATTAGTTATGTAACATTCTCAAGGCAAATAAGTATGAGTGACTTTTTTTTTTTCCTATTCAAAACACACTCGTATTTACTTTATTAATTTATTTCTAATGTAAAAAATATAATAATAAGTATGAGTGATTTTTTTTCTCACTAGATGATTCCCATAAACGAAATCCACTGATTTTAATCTGACATGCCACGCTTATTGCTTGGTACTTTTTCAAGTGTAACTCAATTATTTAATTTTTTATCTTTTTTTTTTTTAAAGGATAAATGTTGGTACACGGACTGACTTCCTATTGGAAACGTGAGTTATATGTTGCTATGAATAAAGAACGCCATATTTCATATATTACCTGGAGGCCGAGCATAAAAAGGGGGCAAAAAAGGAGATAGGAAAACTTTGAACTTTTTTTATCTCCATTTTGTGATGAAATTATCCACATCTCTATGTTAATGTTAAATTTAACATTCAAAAGTAAAAGAATTCATTAATATAATATTATATTTGATGTCAAATTTACTATATGTTAAATTTGATGACAAATTTATCACCAATTCAACATAATGATAAATTTGGTCTTATTAGCTGATAAATTGAATTTTTTAATAATTACAACTTTTTTACTTTTAATTATTTTAATATTAAAAGTCTATTTTTTATAAATTTTAAAACTTAATAATTATGACAAAATAAAAATATGACATTTAAAATAATATTATGTAATAGGGTACAAAATATAATAACATATCAAACATATGTTATTGGTATTTTGTATTAGAGATGATGTAAGTGGCATAGTTGAAAAAATAGTCGACATATGATGTGAAAATTCATAAAATTTTTTTTTGACATATCGTATGATATAATCTCTATAGCGGTCAAGCAAAGTCAAGATTGTTATTTAGCATGTTTGAAAATGCAAAACTATAGAAAGAAAACATATTCAAAACAGTTAAAAATAAACGCGTCCAAAAAGACAGAATATTTTTTTTCTTTTTTATATAACACAGTTAGGAGTAGGTTGTTCATGGTCGGTTTAATTAGTCAATATAAAGGAAAAAACCACCAATCAAATGAAAAAAAAAAAGTTTATTGCTTTTGTTACGTTAGGACGGTTTGAAGTTTCTAAGAGAAGCCAAAAATAAAAACTAATAGTATATTTCAAAAGTATGGTTAAAATTTAAATATTTGACTTGAAAAATATAACATATGTCGTTGATTAATTTTTTTGATTATTGTAATATATAAAAGTTTTACACTATACCAATTAAAAGTTTTTTAAGAGAACAACAAAAAGTTTTGATTAGAACTAAAATAATCAATTTAAACTCATAATAAAATAATAAATGATAAAATAATACTATCACATAAACAGTTTTATTGATATTGTAAAGTTTATTATTAAAATTTTTAAGAACTTTAACATTTAGAATATTATTTGAATATTAAAACATAATACAAATAGAAGGATAACATGTATGAAAATATTAAAAAAAGGAATTATCAATTTAAAAAATAGATAAACAAATTTTTTGTCTGTTTAAAATATTTAAAATCGCTAATATGAAAGAGAAAATTCCAAACCAATTAAAAAAAGAAATCAATTGATTTATTTGGTTTGATCAATTTTCGTAATTTTGTCAATTCTTTTAAAAAATTATGGCGGCCGAGAAAGGAAAAGAGGAGGAGAAAAAAACAAAAAAAAACAAAAAACTCGGTTTGTAGCTACACGGACTTACTAGTTAACCGCCATGGCTAGTTATTTAACCATACAAACTACCACAGAGTTAGCGCCGCATAACCTCAGCATGATTTGCCACGTGTTCAAGTTCAACCTCCAGCAATTACCACTAGAATGATTGCTCGCTATCTAATTGACAAAACTACCCGCAAACAGAACACGTGGATACAATCCAAGCCTGTACGTTACGGTCTGACCTACCGTAAAGTACCAAAACATACTCCATAGTTCCGTGGGGGAAAACTTAGATTATATTTTAACCGTTAATTAGAGCGGTGGCGGCTTTCGAAGTCACCTTCTCCCTTTTTTTAAAAAAAAAAATTTTGGAAAAATTTATTTTTTAAATCGAGTATTATTCATAATAATGTAGAGGGTAATTATGTGCTTATAATTCATTATTAATTTATGTATATATAAGAAGGTCCCAACAAGCTCAGCTAGCTGGCCACTCGTTTTTATATTAAAATTTCACATTTTCTTCTTTCTCTTCCTCTCCGTGTTTTCCAGAAACATGAGTTAGAGAGAGAGAGAGAGAGAGAGAGTTTTGTCGCCTTGGATTCTCATTTCCATTGGAGAAAAATCGCAGCTTTCAGACTATTGGGTCTCACAATTTTCTGGGGAAGACTTTTTTTTTAAATCCAAGGAATTTTTTTTTGAGCAATTTGGTCTACATTTGGCTGTAAAGATCTGCGCTTTGAGGTCGTGCAAGTTTCTGGGTTTCATCAAACTATCCGAACGAGTTCGGTTGTTTTTTTTTTCCTTTTTTGTTTTCCGACATTGATGGGTTTGGTTTTTGCTTTCTCGAAACGCCATTGATTCGACAAAGAAAAGGAAAAAAAGAGGAAAGCCCCTGTTTCTATTTCGTCTTTCTATTTTGTCTCTCTACCGTCCCTCTGTCTCTTGGGATTTGACTCGTGTAATGCTGGAGTCAGAGGCTTCTAAACCAGTGTCTCGCAGCTTCTCCTCCAATTTCGTATCTCAGATTCACGAACAAAAATATTCAAAGATCTGAGATTTTTTTTTTCCTTTTTAGTTCTGTACAAATTCTGAGCACAAAACGAAAGATGATGAAGATGAGGACCAAAACGACAGGAATTTCTCAGATAAACGGCGGGTCAGCCGGCAGCGGAGCAGAGTCAACGCCGTCCGAGTGGGAGATGAGACCGGGAGGAATGCTGGTCCAGAAGCGGAGCGACTCCGATCACAACTCAGCTCCTCCGCCGACAATCAGAGTTAGGGTCAAGTATGGGTCAATCTACCACGAAATCCATATCAGTTCTCAAGCCACATTCGGTAAGTTTCAATTTTTCATTATCACAATTGGTAGAGAAATTAAGGCTTTTGTTTAGGGTGTTTGATTTTTTTTATTGATCGATTGATTGCAGGAGAATTGAAGAAAATGCTGGTGGGTCCGACGGGTTTGCACCACCAAGATCAGAAGCTGATATACAAAGACAAGGAGAGGGATTCCAAGGCTTTTTTGGACAATTCAGGTGTGAAGGACCGGTCGAAGATCGTCTTGGTTGAAGACCCGCTTAGCCAGGAGAAGAGGTACCTCGAGATGCGGCGGACTGCGAAGATGGAGAAGGCGTCGAAGTCCATCTCCGAGATCAGCTTGGAAGTTGATAGGCTCGGCGGAAGGGTAATATTTTTGTTGCGGTTTTGAATGTGTCAAGTTTTCTGTTGTTTGTTTGTTAGTTTTTTTCCCCGGTTATTGATCTTTAGTTGTGGAAAAAATGTCAGGTTTCGGCTCTTGAATCTGTTATTACTAAAGGCGGTAAAGTCGCGGAAACTGATGTGCTTAATCTGATAGAGCTGTTGATGAATGAACTGCTTAAATTGGACGGAATAACGGCGGATGGAGATGTGAAATTGCAGAGGAAAATGCAGGTAACTTGGACTTTATTTTTGGAATTCCAAGTTGTTGGATTTGATCCAAACTTGAATAAGATATATATTTGTGTTGAGCTTGATATTTCCATTTTACTATTTACTCGCTGAGTACCATTATTAATGATGGTTCTTGAAGGTGAAGAGAGTTCAAAAGTATGTAGAAACTCTTGACATGTTGAAAATCAAGAACTCCATGCCTGCTAGCAATGGTGTTCATACCCCAATGCAAGTTCAACAAAGGCTGTCTACCAATGGGCATAAACAAACACCACCAACAAACCAAGAGCCGCAGCAACCAAGGCATTTTTACTCGAATGGAAACAGGCCAAGAACAATTCAAGAGCAGGAAGCCAGGAGTTCGTATGGGAATTCGCCGAGGAGCTCGTTTGGGAACTCGCCAAGGCATTCGTTTGGAAACTCGCCAACGCATCAGCAGCCTCAGCCTCAGCCGCTGCCGCCTTCTAGGCATTCCACATCTGGGGCTGCAGTTGTCATTACCACGAATTGGGAAACATTCGATTCTGCTCCGGTTGCACCTCCGCCATTGGTCCCAACCTCTTCAACATCCACATCTGCCCCTGCCGCCAGTAAGCCTGTCCAGCCTAGATTCACTTGGGATCTTCTCTGAGTTTAGCCATTAAAACAAAAATACCGCGTCTTTTGTTTTTGTGTGTGTGGGGATGTGTTTTGGGTTTGTCTCCTGTTTGTTTGCTATTCCCTCCTTATCATTCTTTCCTGTATTTAGCAAATGTTTTAGGACCCCCTTTACTCTGCTCATGATTATCTGTTCCTCAGAAATAAATGGGGTTTTTCACTATAACAGTGAATGTTATTCTTCTCAATCCGTCCTTTTGAATTTCACAAGGGCTTTTTGATAGTGATTAAATTGTCAATTTGTAGATTTGATACTTTGATAAATATTAGGAATTTTGCCGATGTGAAGGTGCTAAGGAGTATTCTTGAATTCCTGCAATCAAATATTTTGAAAAAATAATTCTGTTACACCATCTCTCTTTCTGTATCTTTCTCTAAGGTTGTGAACGTAAAGAAGGTCAACAAACCGTATTATAGGTGTTTGGAAGTCTTAAGCAAATTTTAGTTTTTGGGTTAAAAAAGTAATCAAGTTTTGAGCATTTTTACACAACAGAAGTGGTTGATAAAAATTATTGCTCCCTATATTATACCTTTATTTTTTTTTGGTTGAATCTCTATATTATACCTTGCTTCCTAGGGGGGCTACAAAGTGACAAAAATAGGGGCATAGATGATGGAGATTTTGGTAATAAAAAAAACTAACCTCTCCAATGATATAACAACAGGTGGCGATAAAGTAGTGGAGATGATATCATAACATGGATTAGTTTAAAGCCTTCTTTGGAAATGTTCTTTGGAATATGATTATCATTTTGGTAACTCTACTTTCCAAATTCAGGATGCTTTTCTCCTTCTTTGTACTTAAGGAAAGGTTTTTTGGGAACACTCCCACGACCCAAAAAAAATTTTTCAAGAACGTTTTGGGGGGCTATAATAATAGCTACCTATAATATAATAATAGCATATAGGTATGAATTTGGATAACCAATCTCTTGTTATCATTTTGCCTGAAAAAACTCATAAATCATAGTGGGATTTACTTGAAACAAGCACGTAAAATTTGAAAGACTTAAAAAGTCCTTTTTCGGGCCTTTTTTCCAGTTAATTTCACTACCAATTGTCTTAAAACTTGTTGTGGAATACGAACACTTGTTTTCATTTTAAGTTAGTTTGTTAGCTCTCTCTTTTATTGGACAAACAGCTTGCAACAGAAGCCTTAGAGATCTGGCACATTCTCTTTTCCTACAAGAAATTGAATTGATTAATCTCTCTAGATAGTCAGTTATAAATTAAATTATATATTTTTCTTTGAGCTAAATATGGCACTTTTTGGACGAGTGTCCAAAGAAAAGAAAAGAAAAGAAGATGATGGTATTTCTATTCCTCTAATTAGGATCAAATACTTTTTATGGTCGTCACCGTATGGGAACACCAGACAATAATGACTAATTTCTCAGAGAAAAATATAACCAATCATATCAGACAGCCACATACAAAAAGATCATCACCGTATAAAAGCACACGTGTCATTGTCTGAGTAATATATTATTATTATATTTTCTATAACGGAATCAAAATGTACCAAAGAGATCTCTAGCGTTAACTTTTGTTAGAATAATAATTATAAAATAAAGGCGAGAATAAAGGTGAATATAAAAATGTATTGCACCAAAGTAAGAAAAGGATCAGGCTAGGAATGCTTTAGCATATTTAGTAGCATCTTAAAAAGTAAATGTTTACTGTTCATGAGAAGCTAAGAACATTCATGTGTACTATTTTTGACCAAGGACAGCCTCATAAAACACATGATGTTCTTGTTTTGAAAAGAAAAAGGGAAAATTTTTGTAAGAACTTTATTGGTCGGGTAAGTTTTGAAATCACAAAAAATAATATTTTTTTATGTAAATTTGATAGTTAAAAGGTGAATACCTATTAATTTTTTTTTTCTATCAACAAAACTGTCAAAAGAAAAAGAGATATTGTGTTATGCACAGAATTTTAATTAGCTTTTTGATGGCAACCAACCACTACCTCAATATTCCAGCTGGATGAAATTTAATGCATGGATTTTTGGCATAGAAGAAATTAGAATTAAATAGTACTCTTTGTTTTCGAAACTGAAGCCAGTCAGTGGACAATGACCCAAATCATGAAACACCTTGAACTTGTGAAAAAAATTGCTTGCACTGCTTGGAATGTTGATTGCGAAAGGACAAACGTTTTATGATTTTATGTGCAGTTTGTTCTCTCTGGAGGTTGCTATATTACTTGTGAGAACCAAAAAAAAAAAA